>JAUCNO010002157.1:0-13801 GCA_032353835.1 Enteromius viviparus
TTACTGGAAAAAGTTAATGGTTAGTAATAGTATTTTAATGGAAACCATTAGAATTTCTGTGATGTTGTTTTGGGCTTCTGTTGTTTTTTTTATCAAGGGTCTAAGACTATGACACGCACTACATTTCAAGTTTTTCTTTGTGTGAGGAACAGACTGAAATATGTTAATTATGATTTTTAACTCATTTAAAGTTCAGTAGCTAGATCTGTTTCTCATGATCTGTGGCTTATGTTATGCTCCTTATGTTTTTGGCTCGGATAAAGTGCCGTAATTAATATCTGGGGATGTTGTTTAAAAGGCTTGAGGTGCAAAAATACCAAAGCATGTACTTTCAATTGCACTGAATGCTCATGTAACCCTAGGACGTTCTAGGTGTTGTGTAAGAGGAAATTTTTGGTTCTGGCCATTCATCTTCCTTCTGGTATTTGAATTGCATTATCTCTACTGTATGAATGAGTTTCTGGATTTTCCATTTTCTTCCGGGGATCAGATTTACAGGTATGATGACTTCCCTCACTTCAATTTGAGATGCTATTTTTTTATTGTGATATTTTTATTTCATTTGCTTAACAAAAGATATGAATTTTCCTAGTTTTTTTTAATGTTTTGGATCATGTTACTTACCTGTAATTTACCTGTACAGGAAAAAAAAACCTTGGGTTTTTAACACAAATTTGAACAAAACACAACAAATACAAGCAATGGGCAATTAGAAGTTACCAGAAAAGACTTTTAAATAGATAATGTAAAAGAACCACAACAGTTTTTGTGTACAGCTTCCCGTTGATTTATTGTAGTTCTTTGGTGATGATTAAGGGAATTTGAGCTTTGTTTTCTCTCCTATTTATATTTCTGTGAAAAAGGAAGCCATGGCTGATTCATTTAATATCCATACTCACCCTGGAGTGCTCAGATTGTGAATATGACTGGGAATATACTTCAGAGGTATTACCATAATAATTTCTAGGGGTACCAATAATTGTGTCCAAAAGGTTATTTAAGAGAAACATTTATTTCATAATGATATTTCCCACCATTTTAAAGTCTTATTCTCCAATGAAAGTTTAGAATTGTGTGATTTAAAAAAAAAAAAAAAAGATCAAAAGGATTAACGATGCAGGCCTTCTTTGATATTTAACCACGGGTGCCAACACTGACCACGTCTGCAAATATCACACATTTATATCACACACATTTGACATGATCTGTTTTTAATGGCGTGAAGTCATTTCCAGATCAAGCCTTATGTTGTAATCTTTGGTTTCACCATGAAGCATCAGTAAAACCAACTGCTTTGAGAAACTTTGCTGTCTGATTCTTAGAGATGAGAATAATGAGAATAAAAAAGGAAGTTCTATGTATTACATTAATGCGATGACTAAGATTTACTGTTAAGAATGAAGAGTTTCTCCCTTTGAAAAAAGACAGAATGACAAGTGCTGTCCATGAACTAAGTGACTCTTTCATGTGTGATTTTAGTCACGGTGAAGATGTTTGGCTTGAAGTTTGTTTGACTCTGTCATTTGATCTTGTTGATGAAGCGGTTCAGTTTCTGATAATCATTTCCCTTTCCGTGTATTCAGTCAACTCAGATTATTTGACTCACTCTTTCACCAGTGAGTGTTTGAATAAACATAATATCAGCCACTAGATGGAGGGCTGTCAATGTAAAAAAGCACTGACAGATTTGGAGAAACAATCAAAGCATTTGGTTAGTACACAGTTCAGCAGGCAATGAAAGATACAGATCAAATGGAAAACCAAAAACAAGAACATTTTGACATTTATCTGTTTACCAGGCTGACCAGTCCTGCAAATGAGAAATAACAGAAGTACTTCATCCTAAAGGAGCCAAACAATAGTAGTGCTAAAAAAAGCCTAGATTTAAAGAATAAGCCAAAATGTTACACAAGAAGTGAAACTAAAAAACAGAATAGGAGAATGAGAAAAGGCCTCTATATGAAATTAATTTAGTATTAAAGGGATATATTGTATGCACATTATATCTAGGGGTCAAACAAAAGAGCAGTAACTAGATCAGCATGCTATTATCTCAAAAACGTTTTTAATGTTTTATGTAAAGCACTTAAAATTGTGTATGAAATGTGCTATATAAATACACTTGCCTATGCTGGCAGATGAATGGTAACACAACACAATTATCTGCTGTGTAACTCGAGCTATTTTACTGAACTGCTACCACAAATTGATTACCAATACATCACTGTACGGGTGACCACTAGAGGGCAGGATTATCACAGAACTATGATATCGCAAAAGTTAATACATAACAGGATATTACCTTTAATCTGCAACACAAGATATTTATAAAAACCCCTTAGATACACAATGTACTTCTCGAAATATTCTTATTTTATGTTTTGCAGAAGATAGTTTGTGTAACAACACAAGGGGCAGGAAATGGTGACAGAACTTTGATTTTTGGGTAACCTTTACACTTCCTCCACAAAAACTTGTTAATTTGGCATCCCTGATGCTCAGCTGCTCATAAACCACAGAAGATTTAAACACACATGTAATTTAAGGTTATTCTGAGGTTTTACATCAGCAGAGGTTTTGGATATTTGGCCCCTGTCACTTTCAACAGTTCACTCTAAAGCTGTAACATCCTCAAAGTGAGGTCATAGGGGGTTAATAAACCACGATGAAAATTATGCTGAATACTGCTAGCATGATTTAGATGAATTAGAAATGGCATTAGATAGAGTGGAAGCTTAAATGAGTTTGAATGGGTTAGAGATGGTATTCTATTAATTCTGTTAAATACTGACACTGGAGCATGTGTAATTTTAGTGTTGTTGGACCTGATCAGGGCTTTTAAGACCGTACGTAGATCATGATATCTTAGTTGGGAGTTTGTTGGGATTCGTGGGGTGACTGGTTTAAATGTCAGACCTTACATATAGAGGTTTTGTGGTTAAACTTGGAGAACATTTATCAATGCCAGGTCCACTGAAATATGGAGTTCCTCAAGGATCTATTCTTGTTTTCGCTGTAAATGCTCCCTGTAGGAAGTGTTGTTGCATATCATTACTATGCTGATGATTTTATAAGGAAGATAAATCTGCATAACCTATCATCAGCATAGTAATGATGAGATCATGCTTTTTGGCCCAGTTGGCATCGGTTCTTCTAATTCTCTTTATGTGGGAGTTAGCCAGAAAATCTTGGCCCGGCTGCCGTCAGTTGAAAAAGAGGCAGCAAGAGACTGGTACTTGAAAGCATGCCCATTTTACTCCAATTTTGCCATCTCTTAAATGGTATTACATACACACCTTTATTGTTAGTTTTTAAATGTTTAAATGGACAGGCCACAAAATAGGCCTATTTGGAAGCATTGGTGAGTTGTTATATCTCAATGAGACTGATAAGGTCTTCAGATCAGATCTTCTAGTAGTTTCCAGAACAAAGATATAAAAGGAGATTGTGCTTTTTCAGTCGCCGGACAAGCTGCCTACACAAGATCTGCTCAGTTCAATTTTTTTTAAAGCCTTGCTAAAAAGATAATTATTATTGATTGCTTTTAATCGGTCAGATTTTTGAAACACAAATAGTTGCATGATGTTAAAATTTGGATTTTTGTTGATTTATTTATTCTGATTGTATACTGTATTGAGTTTGTCCTTTGTTTTGTTATGCTTATCCTGCCTGTACAGAACTATGGGCAACCTCTATAACTGCTATAAAAATAAATAAACTAAACTAAACCAAAGTTACTTATAGTCAGAAGAATGTCTAAAGTGGACTATCAAAACACAGTGTAAACAAAGAAATAAATATATATTAAAATATGCAATTGATGAACTTGTGAAAATGACGTCTTTACTTCAGTGTCTATTCAAGCAGGCCCGAGATCAGTTCTCACTTTCAGACACTGATGAAAACAAACACAGAGACAATTTAAGTGTCATATATTATTTCTTTTATCAGAAATAAATACAAACAGACATCATATAGAAACATTCATTTTAAATGTAATTTTACGTAATTGCTTGTGTCATTACTTTGCATTCAAATGTGTGTATAGCACCACAAAGTAATTTCATTGACTTTTTCATCATTAGATGACATTATTAATAGATCCTCATTATTATGACATTATTAATGCAAACCTCATTATTTGACTCAAAGCATGCACTGTATATGTATATGTGACAGCACTTTGGAAATGAAAAAGGTTCTATTAATATTACCAATAAAAAAATAAAACAAGGTATTGAATGTGTGTTACTTCAATTATTAGGTTCCATGGTGTAAATAGGGTAACATATTATTTCATATTATATTACATATTCCTTTAAAAATTTATGTGTGTTACCTCCAACAATGAGTTACAGTATAGATCTATTGTTGGTCTTTTTAAGATGTAGTCAGAATTGTGCAGAGAAATGAAGAGAAAAATTGATGAGAAAAATCAAGTTTGGTGTATCGTATGAAATAATAATTATTTAATAGATCCTCTATCATCACATGCATCAATGAAAATGTGCATAAATAGCATAATTCTTACTGTTAGGATGATTTAATTCTCTCTTCTCTCCAGCTGTCTTTTTCTAATATCCAGTTCCATCTCTTTTCTCCCGTTCTGTTTCTCTTCTCTCCAGGTCTGTCTTTTCTCCTCACAGATTCAGTGCAGACTAATACATAGGCTTATATATTCTTTTGTGTTTGTGTTTCTCTGTGTCTCCATTTGCCTGAATTCACTTTACATGACAAGCTTTAAACATTTAATAATATATTCACACATATTTCTCATTGGTAAATCTGCTACAAACAAATGCAAATTAGTAAGTACAGCAGAACTACTGTATAGCACAACTTTTTATTATTATAAGCAACTGCATCATCTATGTAAGTGAGTTACTAAGTCATAAAACTCAATATAGTGAACTATATTAAAAAAATTTATAAACAAATTATTGTAAATATAACATTATTATATATATATGTATTATTAGAATAAATAATATGACTTACCTCTGCTGCACCCATTGTGTCCTGCAAGTACAAATACAGTCATGTCACAATTGTGCTCACCAATGACTTAGTAATTTCTCTTTCTTTCAAAACTGTGACTCTTCTTGGAATATGCTGAACAAAATCTGGACACGAATCAACAATAAAGATGGTCATTTCGAAAAAAAATATTATCGATAAAATAGCCTGCACGCCCATAACAAACCTGTAACAACCGTCAGCATCCGTTTTTATGGAAAGTGAAAAGGAAAGCTGCTTGTGACGCACACCAGCATGAATCTTGTTTTAATGCACTGCTCCTCACTTTCACTAGATGGTGCTATTAGACCCTTACTTGATATTAACCCTCCCAGCTTGCATCACAGAGACTGTATATGACTCTCTACACTGACTACAATATCACATTCAACCTAGTTATATCAATGGATTGTTTCTACTACTACTGTATATATATATATATATACTCTTAGCTCTATAGCCAAATATGTAAAAATATGAATACTGTATATTTTACATTTCTTAAATAACAAGATCAAACAGCAAGACATTTGATGTCAACAAGCTATCAAAATTAAGAGGAACACATGTAAATACTGTATTTATCATTCTTAATTTCTTGTCATCTCGACGCAATATGCTTTTCATCAATGCTGCTAAACATCTAAAGTGCTTTAATCTGTGCACTATAAATACGTTTGACAGCTCAGCAGAATTCATGTGTTCACCAGCAGTTTGTGGTTTCAATCAAAAATGCCATAAAATTCAAAACAGTCAAAATGTAAGAATTGTTTGCTTCAGTTGTTTCTGAGCCTGCGTGTTTTTGTTTTTAGTAAAGCACATATTCTGAAACAGGAGTTATCATGAACATGACTGTTGAAAGCATTATGCCATGCTATTATTAGACTGAAATTGCTTGTATATTTTTATGAAATTCTATTATTTCATTATCCTCTGTCATTATTTGCATCAATCAAAATGTAAATCATTATTTTTACAGTTCTGTTAGGCTACATTTTTTTTTCCAGTTTCATCACATTACTGCACTTACGGAAAAATCGTCTGAAAAGAAGGATGATAAAAAAATATGTCCAGTCAACCGGTGCATCCCCGTTTTTTAAGAGCCAGTGGTGAGATCTTACATCATGACAGTCCAAATCAAAATGCTATGTTCCTCTCTCAAATCAGTGACGGCAAAAAGTAGAGGATTCAGTTGCAGATGCAAAACAATCTTGACAAAGTCAATCCGATCAAGTGTCTTTAAATTCAGGAAGGCAGCATGGAAATCACCAGGAACAGTAGATTAGGTTGCGCAGGGACCAGAGTGGACAGTCAAACGAAGACAGAGGATCCTCAGCGCATCCAACCGGAACCGGCCAGAGGACTTTTATTTTGGAGTGAAATGTACAACTCACCCACAGTAGGTAGATTTAATCCCATGCTATTTCTTCACATGTTTCTGGATCTCAGGTGATCCACTGGCTTGTGTTTCATCTCTGATCTTCAGTTCACCACCTGTAAATACTAGCAATAGACTTCTGATTTCTGTGATGCTTGTGCTGGTCATTTATTTGTGTCAAAGTATTTACAAATAAACAAATAGATGCAAATACGGTTTTATGACTTTATTGTTTTTATGACAAGATAAATAGTGAGGTGCAACATAGAAAACATGAGCAAGAAAACACTGCAATACGTCCAGTATTATAGTAATATTTCTACTGATTTGTTTAATAAATAAAAAATGTAAAAGGAAACATTAATACCAGAATACATGCAAATAAATTATTTTGTTAATTTAAAATAAAACCTTAATACCAGAGTAAATGCCATACTCATTTCATCACATAGGCCAAGTAAACTGTACAGTAAATGGGCTTGACATTAACGCCCGCCGACCCGCAAAATGTGGGTGTATTTCAGCTGTGATGGGTAACGCAGTCACTCCCAATAGCCACTCTGGCGGGCTGAGTTTTATATACACTAATATAACTCAACACTACATTAAGTAATTTTTTGAAGAAGCAAGTTAAAATAGAGAATTTTACTTGCCCGAACTAATCTGATTAAAACATCTAACTGCAAAATGAAATTTTTGGTGAGACTGGTTCTGATTTTATTAAATTTAGTACATGTACAGCGATTAATATGATAATGAGTAACAAGAAGTTAATGACAGTGAGGCTCACGCAGCTTGTCTATGTGAGAGAGTCTTGCAGAGAAATCAAAACAAATGAATGCAACTGCACACAAAAGAAAAAGAAAAATGTGTTTGTTTTTATATATAACATACAGAACATACTGAAGATGCTGCCCCCTGCTGGCGGTTTAGTTTTATAGATGTTTCCTCCCCAACATTTCATATTTATAACATAAATATGTAATAGCCTACATATACATATAGTTATATGTATATTAAAACACAGAGCTCACAACATTATGCTTTTATAACTTCGCATAGAGTGTAAATGCATTCATACTGTATTTCAGCTACACTGAACTGTCATAAATGCATCTGAGTGCTGCTCCAGTCACTCCTGTTTCTTCTGCTGTGGAAATATCAATTTTGTAGATACTGATTCATATGACTGATAATAGCCCTATATTATCTTATTATATTAAGTGAAATTATTAATAAAATATTAGAAGTTGTTATGAAAGATTATGCATGTATTTAAAATGGTAAGGGCAAAATGCCCTTTGAATAGGTCAAATGAATGGGAAATATTTGTGTCAGTGGCCTACAAAGCCTTATTAGCTGTCCTAAATACTGTCCCTCTTCTCCAGCAGTGTATGTTTGTATTAGAGCTTTTATCCAATCATATTTCAGCAATTGTGTTGCCAGGGTCATAGAAATCTGCCTCAGATAGAGATGCTGTGTGGTGCGTTGCACAGCTGCAGGAACTTGTTGAATTACATGAACTGTGTTTCTAGCTTTATTAACAGCATTTATTCTCGCTAACGTTACATGAGATACCTGTCTGCCTGTGATGCATTTCTGTGTAATATTTATGGTTTCTATAGCCATGGGATCATTATGATGGTATTAACAGGAGTTGGATTAGTTCATGTAGGACTCCACTGAAGGTCTCGCTGGGAAATGAATGGCCCGCCACTGATTTGTGTGCAGTATTAAGTCAAATAAAATGTAATTTCCAAACAAGACAATTGTAGCCAAAAATGCTGAGTGGCTTGTAAATTTGGAAAACCACTAGCCACAGTGAGCAAAAAAGTTCATGTCAAGCCCTGAGTACAGTATATGTATCTGAAAATATACCACTTTGGCCTGAAAAAAGGCAGCTTCACCAACTATAATTCACATTGTACATTTGGCTAACAGACGATTTCATTTAATGCAACTTACACAGTTCTATCAACTGATTACTTCTATATGCTTCAGTGTCCATTCAAGCAGGCTGGAGACTGGTTCTCACTTTCAGACACTGATAAAAAACAAACACAAAGACAATGTCAGTGTCATATCTTATGTTTCTTTTATCAGGAATCAATTTTACAAACATCAGTTTTAGGTAACATGAAGTTTACTATTATTTTGCATTCAAATGTGTATAGCATCATAATTATGATGTGATGACGTAATGTGTTTTATGTGGATTGGTCATGATACAGCATGGCTATAACACCGCAGCAACATAAACAATGACTAATAGAGCATAAGACTGTTCGGCACAGTTAAATGTTTGTAATTTATTTAATGAAGTATGAGTGACCGCTGCTGAATAAATCATGGTTGAAGGGGTTTCAGGCACTCTGCAAATAACACCCTTCAGCTGGTCTGGTCAAAATGAAAGTCAAGCTTGGTGTATCGTATAAAATGATAATGATTTCATAGATCCTCTATCCTCACATGCATCAATCAAAATGTGCATTAATAACATAATACTTACTGTTAGGATGATCTAACTCATTGCTGTTACATCGCACCGGTTTCATTCCTTCTGTCCTTTTCTCCAGTTCTCTCTCTCTTCTCTCCAGTTCCATTTCTCTTCTCTCCAGTTGTCTCTCTCTAATATCCAGTTCTAGCTCTTTTCTCTCCATTTCTCTCTCTCTCATGTCTCTTTCCATCTCTTTTTTATATTTAGTTCCATCTTTCCTTCATCCAGTTCCGTTGTATCTTGGTCTTTCATATAAACCCGTGGATGAAGGTCCATCAGTCTTTTATCAAGTTCAGTCTGTCTTCTCTCCACTCTTTTCTCCATGTCCATCGCTCTTCTGTCCAGTTCCATCGCTCTTCTGTCCAGTTCCATTACTCTTTTCTCCAGTTCTCTCTCTCTAATATCTGATTCCATCATGCTCTTTTCTGGCTGTCTCACTTTTATATCTGGATTCGCTGATGTTTTCTTCTGTTCTGCCTCTGGTTCCATCTCTCTTTTTCCCAGCACAATCTCACTTAAATACAAGCACATCTGTGGTTTACACATGTCCATCATTTTTTTCTCCAGTTCTGTTTCTCTTCTCTTCAGATCTTTCTCTCTTCTCTCCAGATCTGTCTCTCTAATATCTGGATCATTTGCACATTTATCCATTTCCTCAATGCCTTTATACAGCTCCATTGCTCTTCCCTCTGGTTCAATGGCTTTATTATTTAGTTCTTTCTCTTTTCTATCCACCTCCTTCTTTTTTGCCGACTGCACAATGCAACATGACAACTGTATTTGTTTATACTTCTCACAGATTAATTAGGTTTACATTCATTCATTCCTTCATTGTCAATTAAATGTAGGCCTATATATTATTCTCTGTTTATGTGTTGCTTGTCTCTGTTTCAAAAGTGTCTCCGTTCACCCTACATAAATATATGAATTGTTAGTTCACCCAAATATTTTGTCATTAGTTACTCACCCTCTTGTCGTTCCAGATTTTCGTTCATCTTTGGAACACAAATTAAGATATTTTTGATGATATCAGAGAGCTATCTGACCCTCCATCGACAGCAACGCAACTGAATTGATCCCAGATCCAGAAACGTAGCCAAAACACTGATAAAACACTGATAGCCAAATCTCAAACGATAGCCAAAACATATACATTTTCATTTTTGGGTGAACTAACCCTTTAAAAAATTTAATAATATATTTAAACATATTTTTCATTGGTAAGTCATCACAAGAATTACTGCATCACGGCTTTTTATTATTATAAACAACTGCATCATGTAAACTAATGATTATAAATTAACATTATTATTTTAATGTATTAGAACTATAGCCTAAATAACATGACTCACCTCTGATGCCCCCATTTTGGCCTGCAAGTAAAAATACAGTCATGTAACAGCATACAACAACAATGATCAGGGATTTTTGCAATGATTTTGCATTAAATTTCAAGAGTCTGTTAGGTAATCATTAAAAACAGCCTGTCTGGTTTATCTCAAGCACAAATATCACCTGGTTGCTTCACTGGGTATGCCAAATAGCTACAAAACACATCCAATCTGTACTATATTTTAGAATAGCTAAAACAAGACTAGTCCACTATTCTGAAACCTGGCCACATGTCACGTCCAAAATCAATATGACTTAGCAATTTCTCTATCATTCAAAACTGGACACGAATAATAAAGATGTTATCCATAAAATAGCCTTCACACCCATAACAAACCTGAAACATGCTTTTTCATGGAAAATGAAAGGAAAAATTGTTTTTGCCTGTTAGTTTCTGACGCAGCCTGCAGCAGCCTGGATCTATGCAGCCGTTGCGCCGCTTTCGTCTTTGTTTTTGAGAATACGGTCACGTCATTTAAAATGTCTTCATGGCGTTGCGTAGTCATAGGTCAAACATACGAAACCTTTGCAAATAACTGTTTAGAAGTGGGTTGGATCGCTTATCAAACTGAAACAACATGTCGATAAACAATAAGAAATAGGCTGATTCAAAAAAAAAAAAAAAAAAAAAGGAAATTAAATTGTTTAATACAAACTCCACCAGATTCTTGTTCTGCATCTCACCAAGTATCACAGAGGGGATTTTCATGCTGTTTTCCTTCATCGTTTTTTTAATAATTGCATATCAAAGTCAATAAAAATGCTTTTTATTACCATTTTATAATGTATTACCTATTTCACATATTTTAAACATTCCTAAAATATCATGTTTCTGATGCCCTGCTATTTTTATTCATTATTATTTATTTGTATGTTGTTGAATCCATATACACGGCACATTCATATAAAATTTCCACAGAAGTCAACAGCTTTAAGGTAAGTAAAAAGAATATTTGCTACTCACTTTCACTAGATGGTGCTATTAGACCATCAGGCTACTTGATATATAATACCCTCCCAGCTTGAATCACAGGTATTCAACCTACAGCAACATCAATGGATTAGTTCTATTAGCACTACTACTGAAAGAAATTAAATTAAAAAAAATTACAAAAATCATGTAAATACTGTTTTTATCATTCTTCATTCCTTGTCATCTTGACACATTATTCTGTTCATTATTGTTGTAAAACATCTAAAGTACTTTAATCTGTTAAAAATAAATGTAAATATGACAGATCAGCAGAATTCATGTGTTCACCAGCAGTTTGTGGTTTCGTCTGTTTATTAGTGACAGAATTCCACTGAATTAGAAATAAATCACCACATCACTACATTTAATCAGCTCAGTCATTGCAGGGAAGCTACAAAATAAACTATTAAAAAGTTATTTTCATGTAGATTAGGAGGACTGCAGTCTATTTAATCACAGCATTGTTTGAAGAAGTACACTGATCTTTATTCTCTGCTGCTGTACGCTCTCAGCTGTGCGCCATGGAGCATGATGGGAAATGTAGTGATCTGATGAGTGAAGGAGATTCTGGCACCATCATCCCAATCTATGATTTATTTCAGTAGCCTATAAATGTGAATTGATCATGGTAATTGATCATCTCTGTTCTATGATAACATTTGAATGAAGAGATTGAATCTCTAATGAATTACAGAGCATCAAAACAACTGTTCAAAAAGATCAAATAAATCAAAATGTAAGTAATTTTTGCTTCAGTTGTTTCTGAGCCTGTGTGTCTTTGTTTTGAAGCACATATTCTGAAACAGGAGTTATCATGAACATGACTGTTGAGAGCAGTTTGCCATGCTATTATTAGACTGAAATTGCTTGTAATTTTAAATAAATTAGTCTAGATTATTTAATTAACCTCTGTCATCATTTTCATCAATCAAAATGTACAAAATCATTTTTTCCAGTTCTGTCACATTTTTTTTCCAGTTCCATCTCTCTCTCACTTGTTTGCACATTAGGAAAGATCGGCTGAAAAAAAAGTCAACCAGTCAACCAGTCCACCGGTGCAGCATCTGCTGAGCCAGTGGTGAGATCTTGCATCACGTTACATTCCAAATCAAAATGCTATGTTCCTCTCACAAAGCATCATAATTTCAAAAGACAAGTTATTTCAGATGGATTGTGTTTGTTGTCCTTTCAGATCTTGTCAAACGTGGTCATGATAGTCTTCCAGTCTGGAGGAAGTGGCACAAACATTCATACAGATGAGGGTGAGTAAATGATGACAGACTTTTATTTTGGAGTGAAATATACAACTCACTTATATAACAATCTATGTCTTGAGTTCACTTAAAGACACTACGAAAAAAAAAGTTGTTAATATTAGAGTAGTTACTTTTTTTGAGGTAATGATTTATTCATAACATTGAGTTTTATTTGAAATAGATTTCTTACTACTAGGTTTAATTCCATGCTGTTTCTTCTCACAGGTTTCTGGATATCAGGCGATCTACTGTCTTGTGATTCATCTCTGATCTCCACTTCAGCACCTGTTACAACATCAGGAACGAAAAACATTTTTTAGTTTGGATTATTCTATATAGTAGCCTTTTTAATTGTAATATTTTTACTGTATTCTGGTTTTAGAATCTCTTTTCCAAAAGGTTACCAGTTAGACCCATGATCCTCAGCATAAGCAATATACTGAAGGAATGGATGTTTATTAGTAATAAGTGAGATGTACAGATAACAGATGGAGTATCTGCTGTGGTCTGATGATGTTCACTAGATCGGTCGTCTCTCTGTGTCTCTTCTCTCTCTCCGATCTCCAGAAATCTCTGTCTTTTGTCCAGAAATCTCTCTTTCTTGCAGAGAATCTTCTTTTTGTTTGTTTTCATTGTCTTGGAGCCATTTCAGTTGTTCATTTAGTTTATTTTAATTCTCTCTCTCTGTCTTTGGAGTAATTCAGCTGTTGTCTTAGTTTGACCTCTTCCTCAGAGTCAGCTTTAAAAAACATTTCAGCTTTTCTGAAGCATTTCAAATGATTTCCACGTAGCCACTGCCGCTGTTATTTTAAATAACTGATGAATGTTTTTGTCTGTGTTCTGTAAAATATGTTAGTTACTCCTTCCCGAACACCTCACAGAGAGAATGTAAAAGGTAATTCTGTCCTCCACTTTTAACAGAAAGGCATTAGACCCTGGAAGCAGGAGTGTTTCATGCGTCCCTGTCGTCTTTCTCCCAGGATTGTGGCACATGAGCATCATCACATCAGAGCAACATCTGTAAAAAAAAAAAACACAAAAAAACTGCATGAAAAAAAGTGAATCTGAAGTTAAAGTTAGGCAGAAGGGTTTTCTAAAGATTATCCATTTAGCCTGAATTAGGAAATTCATACTACAATTCAGAAACAAGGTATAAAATTTACACTGAGATTGAGATATTGTCACAAGTCGCGCCTCTGTGGCGCTCTCCGAGCAACCCGGTATCACGCCAAGACGTGACATTATCACGTTGGTCCACTTCGAAAAACGTGTAGCCGTCACGATTTTGC
>JAUCNO010002158.1:0-13800 GCA_032353835.1 Enteromius viviparus
CCTAGCCTCTGAAGGAAGTGACTTGGAAGGACCAGTCCTGCCAAGGAAGTATCCTTGACATTGAGAAACACCCAAAGGCTCCAAGACATCATTAGAGAGAGACATCAAAAAGGTGCAGTGTTGGGGGTTCTCTGGTAGTAGCTTTGGAAAAACTGGTCTAACTGCATGAGGGCTGCTTTTTCTCACCCTAAATGTAGCATAGATTGCAAAATTATTTGCATGATATTTATATGGCCATTCTATTTTGTGAATACACTCAAAGCTAAATGGTTTGACGCATGGTAATGTAACGTTTTTGAAAAGGAAACTATAATAGATGACAAATATATATAAAAAGTATTTTAAAATGGAACGCAATCCAGTTGTGGGTCCTCAGTTTTTGGTATGTGATCATGTAATCAGTCACCCAGCACTGAATGTAACTTCGGTTACATTTAATACTGAAAAGATACTATATACTAAGTTATTAATTGCTCTGACAATGGCTTATATGTATGAAATCATTGTCTGAATAATCATGCACGCTCATTGCTGTTTGCCTTTCACAGGAGAAATCCATAAACACATATGTGTCAAAGAGTGCCACAGCCTCCCCTAAGCCACACATAGTGGTGGACAGCCCTCACTCTGAGTAGAGATGTGAGTAAACACACACACACACACACATGAACATAATCGCCTGTTGTAAATAGAAGGGTACTTCCTCACATAGGGGATCTGTGTGGGTGTTACACTGGAGTACTTCAGGTTTCAATCATGAACTAACACACATTGACAAAAGCATCAGTGTTTACACAGCAGCAGGATATGACTATTAGTCCACTTTTAGAGTGCTAAATGTGGTTGCATTTTAGTTTTGCGTTCTTTACAACAAATATTTAGTACTCAAAAGTGAATTTTGAGACATAAATGCAACCGTACTAGTTATATTTGGTTCTGGTAACTCACAGAGGAGGGCAAAAATAGGAGCTTGTTAAGAAAAACGTGTACAAATCAAAACGGCATTTGAAGCCACTATTGGTTAATTATCATTTGACACATTAACTTGCTCCTCAGTTGGACTTATTTTTTTAACTCGTTTTTGTTGTTGCGTCAATTGTGGTGCTTTCTTGCATTTAAAAAAGCACTATCTTTCATAATTATTCATAACACAATTGTTTAGAATGATTATTTGTTCATATGATGGCGTTCAATCTGCTTTCTCAGCTATTTAACAGTCACATCTGATGGATAAATGCAGTTGTCAATTCCATACAATGTATGAGCGCAGCCATCTGTTCACCGGAGCTCTTTGTGTTAATGTAAGTTGCCGTCTGTGTTCATGCGGTTAACAGTGTTTTTTCTGTCTCTTTCTTTTTCTCATCCTCAGGTCAGCATTATCTTTTTAGCAACAGAAATACATTCTTTCTTTTCACCTGTGAATAATTACTCATCAAGAAAGAACCAGAGGAGAGGCTGTGCTTGTGGTAGTGCTATTCCTCTATGTCAACCCTGCAGACCCAACACAATATAGAGAAAAATAACTAGAATAGACCGGACACAAATCACACACTTACACACACAGATACATCTCCACACACACACACGCAAACACAGGGAATCATAATAAAACAACTGGCATGGATGGTTTTGCTTCAGGAATGATGTTGAAGTCAAAATATGTCATGGTTTATTCAGGGGAAATATGACAAACATTCCCACTTTAAATAGAGAACTTTTATTTAGTTATTTGAAACTGAGCCTACAAAAAAAAGAGATTTTAATTACTTAAAAAAACTAAAAAATAATCAGGAGAGACCTGATAGATATGGACCACGAATGTTTCTGTGTATGTGTGAGCGCATGTGTGTATGTGAGTTTGTACGGGTGTCTGTGTGTAGCTATAGAAAATCTCTACAAGGTGTTTTCAGTCAAGTAGCTGCAAGTTCTCGGAGTGGTCTCTGCCAATGCAGAATCCTTGCAACTGTTTCCTGTTTCTCTGGAGAGGAGGACTACTTTATGACCGTTCCCATCTGGAGAAGGAGAAATAAGGACGGATACATTGGCCAAATCGTGTCGTGCAGTATTGAAATGTGTCCCTCTGCCTTTTACATTTTTGTCACCTTCTGCTTGGAGCTCACTGAGATCGGCAGTGTTTCCTTTTTCCCTTCGTTTACTAGAGCCATTCTTCTTGTTCCACCAGATACCGAATGAAATGATTTGAGAATATGTTTCCCTGACATGGACACCCTGGCAGACTGAATCCCACTGAGAACTCTTCCAAAGGGAGCTATTATTGATTTCAAATATTGCCAGAGGACCCTAACTGGGATGGACCTTGGATTTGTGTGCACTTCCTGGAAACATATCCTACGGGGGAAAAGATCTGGCCATAGTATTTTATTTTTATACCACGCCAGGATGTTTTTTTTTCTCTCTTAGACGTTTTTAATTTCAAAGGAGGAAGTGTGTGCTCTCCATCATCCTTCTGCCAAGAGGACTGCTTTGGAAAGACGCACACATTCATCCTCTTTTTTTCTTCCCATGTATTCTATGTGTTTGTAGGAGTGCTCTTTTGTGTCAATATGCATTTGCTCGTCGGTTTGTGTGTGCGTGTGTATGCCCGTGTCGGTATATGTCACCGTGACTCCCGTGTACGTCTCCACTTCCCGTCCTGTGTCCTGCGCAGAGAAAATCTCGTTTTGAACAATCAAGTGTCTCTTGTCCTGTGTCTTAGAGGAACTATTTCATGTGTAGGACCTGTTGCACTTGGTAGGGACAGGGTCTATTTCTCAGACGCGCGCGCTTCGGTCGTTTTCCGTCGAATGTGGTAGTGACCTGTCTCTGTTGTGTCCCTAACCAGCTCGTCACTGAAACGTGTCCCTAGCCTGATCTGTGTTCTCGTGTTGGGTGTGCTTTTCTTTTTTTGTAAATGTGCTGTGTGTGTACGAGGGGACAAACCTGGTGGCCACAGCTGTCGAGGAATAAAATGTTGGAAGTTTTTCACTGTCTTTAAAAGAAAAAGGGGGGAAAAAAAAGACAAACTGGTTCTCTTCATCTCTTTTGGCTAATGTGACTATCTTTTCTGTCTGAGCATTCCTTGCAAACAGAGACAAAGAGGGGGACACATCTTTTATTGTTTTAGGGCAAGATTACTAATATAATTTTACATTACAAACTGACTTCAGATGCTTTTTTTTTGTATACTGTTTCTCTAGTCAGAAGCAATATAGTGGCCAAAGCGCTAAATTCACGTACCCTTGATATCCAGGGTCACTGCCTCTATTAAAAGGATAATTCCCCCAGAAATTAAAAAATCTGTCTTTTACTCACCCTCATGCCATTCCAAACCTGTATGGCTTTCTTCTCTGCAACACAAAATCAATTTTACTTCACCAAATCCTTATACAATGAAATATTGTTTTTGGACACCGCTGGCTTCAAAATACCATCTTTTGCTGAAGAATGAAAGTCATGCAGGTTTGAAATGTCATGGCAGAATATTTAATTTAAGATGAACTATCTCTTTAATATCGCAGTACAACCACTGCCAATGCTACCACACACATCCCTCAATGGAGGAATACTGCATTACCAATCACTAACACTCATCTTATTGAAATGTACATCAGTATAATTATTTCCCACTGAGCTCATATTTTCTCTGTTTCCATTATTAATCACATGCCAGGCCTTGGACGTGCACACACACACTCTCGCTGGTGTGTGCTCAGTCTTTAGTCCGTTATCGTATATCAGCTCTTGTTGTTTTCTAAGAGGCCATTGATTCCGTCATACACGTGGATGTGGTATCGACCCACAGTCTTCAGCTCCCGTCTCCAGGCCCATCTTTTCTGCTGCCTTAGATCTTACACTGTGGAGACACAATCCCTGTAGGGTGACCTCTGACCCCATCATCAGCTCCTTCAAAATACAAGCTTGGACAATAGCTTCGGTTCACCCCAGGCCGTGTTTTTCTCTTTGTTTGTCTCCCCTCTTTCCTCTGTCTCTCTATGTCAGTGCAATTCTGAATGATCCTGAGGAAATGTGTTTGCATGCTTATATTAACATGGATGATGTCAACTTGATGCAATGATAATTTAATAATGCTCAACACAAAAAAACTGACAATGAACTTGATACTAACACTACTAATGACAAACATGTTGACCTAGCAACCTGTTGGATATCATCAAAACACTGATGATTGATGTTGTTAATATTGTATATCCTCTTTGAGATGGTATTACAGTTTCTGGATATATTTTTCTTTGGTTGTTTGTTTGTTTGCTTTTTTAGTTTTCTTTGAAAAGGTTTACTTTTTTTATATGTTCAGATTAAGCTGAGACTTAGAGCAAGATAAAAACGAAATGCAGTCAGGGCGAGAGAACATTTCAGCTGAAAAACAAAAACAAAAAACAAAATTTCAAAAAGAAAAAGACCAAAAAAAATAAATAAAAATAAAAAATAAACTTTTAGGCGGATGATTATGTGAATGATAAAAAGGATGATTCAAAGGCTGGAGCGGTGATGGCTGAAATAAAATATGTATGAAAAATCATTGCAATGAGTTTGCGTGATGCAGCTGTTTGTGTTCATGTAACGAGTCTGAATCATCCTGATATATCTGTCTGTCTGCCTCTCACTTTGTGTCTCACTCTGTTTCCCCTCCTGCTGTGCATTAACTTGTGTGTAATTATTTAGTTACCATCATAAATTCTTTATCGAGGGTGCACTTTATATAAACGCAGCGTGTAGCATTGCATTCACGTACATGCTTCTGTTTTTCTGTATATCCATAGGCACGGAAACACACTCACAACCACACGTGTCATATCCATAAATCAAACCCGGCCTTTCCCCACCTCAGCCTCGACCTACCAGTCAGGTTGCAGACTATCTTTATAGGTTTTCCGTTCACAGATCTTCCTGGTGTTAATTGCACCCATGTGCTGAGCTTCTTAGAGGGTTCGATTTGTTACTGTCTGATTCTTCGGCATCCATCTTGACGTCTTAGAGTCACACTAATATGAGCCTAGTGCACTGTTCATCTGAGCCTCACTGTACGCAGAACAGCCAGAGTCAGCACTCTCTGACACACACAGATGCAGGAAGAGAGACAGAGGTGCAGGGAATTAGCGCGTGTGGTGAAGACTACAAATGTGCCACAGAGACAAGCAGGGGGTAAATCTTGACAAGAGTTGCCTTAAAGTGTGGTCGCAATGACCTTTTGCCACTTTGACCAAAGATTGAGAGATGGCCAATCAAATCAAAGGAGGCGAGAAGCTGCTATAATAAACGTGAAATGTTTATATTTGAACTAATAATTAATATTATGTAATAATATAAATTATTATTATTATATAATAATATGAATTAACATTTGATAACTATGACAGTAAAGTTAAACGACCAGAAGTAGGCTAATATCCAAATGTAAACTACTTGACGTTTTTCTCTCCTATTGCCTATTTGGATTGAAAACGTAACATTTACGTGAATTATGATTCCTAACCGAATGTGACGAAACGAGAAACTAAAAATATTTGCCAAATGTTGACAATGATTACTTCCCAACTACAATTAGACTCGACCTAGAAATTCCTTCACCTAGCCTACAATTTATTTATGCTATATTGATTCCTTTTTAAAAAATAATAAATTACATTTTTCTTTTCTTTTGATTTTTCCATTTTATTGTACAACCGTTCACTTTCACTGTTTGACCGTTCATTCACTGATCCATTGATTCACTCATTCATTAAACATTGTGCCACAAACACTGCATTGAACAGGGGACATCCTTACGAGGATTGCGTGCAGGGCGTGTAAGGAGAATATAAGAGCGAATGAAAACGAGGGGAAGAGGTGTGCGTGCTCGATCGATCCGGTGTGCACGCGCAACGAGACGTGCGTGCACCTGCAACACATCGGCCCTGCGAGAGCAGCGTGAGAAGCGCGCAGCGGAGGTGAAGACGCGCCAGTTCACAACTACCCATTCTGCGCGCGCTGAGGGGTGGGGGTCGGGGGAGCGCAGTCTCCATGGCAACGTTCCCACAGTGCAAAAAAATCATTTAGTCAGAAAGATATTTTACCCGGCTCACTGAGCTGAAAGAGAGATGGGGGATAGAGAGAAAGAGCAGAAGAGAAAAACTTGAGGAGCAGGCGTGGTGTAGATCTGTTTTTATCGCTGTGGAAAGAGAAAAAAACGATCCAGTGAAATTAGTAACACGGTGCAATTATCATTACTGCTAATAGCCGTGACTGTAATAGAGAACGCTATGTTCATTTTCACAGCCTAAGGGAAAGACATCCATCCATTTCGAGCTCGAGATTCATTTCTGCAATGACAAGCGCGAGTATTTTGGAAAAATATTAGTCTAATGTAGTAGTGTTTGCTGTTGTGTGTACATGTGTATGTCAACATGCACCTGTTTTCCCTCACCTGTGCCCTGTGAAATGTACCTTTGAGGCGTATTGTTGTAGTCCCAGTGACCCAGATAGTGGTGGTATGTATGGGCGTGTTCCGCGCGCTCTGGTCGCCTGGTGTGAGTTCCAGATGGCTCCTGTCTCCCAGCAGAGAGGACCAGTAAAGGCGCCGTGTTTTAATCAGTGCCACCTGGAGGACACCTCTCCAGAGAATAATGTCGGACATCCGGAAACAAGACAACATTTTATGGCCATTTGAAGTGGAATGCATAAATGCCCTGGCGGATGAAGAGCCGAGTTACCCTCTCAAACAAAAAGTACCTCTAAGGTACTAATATGCAGTCTTTAGGTACAACAGTATACAAAGGTATTGCCCCACTTTTGTACATTCATTGGTGTTTATAGGCCTAGCTGAATTAAATAGCTATACCATAGCTATATAACATGTTTTTGTATTATTAAAACACGAAAGTGCTGATTTTAAGACACAACAGCTGTTTTCAGGGGGAGAAAATTTCACATTATAGGCAAATAACATGCATTTTATAAGGTGGTACATTTTCAATTATGTGCTAACATAAATCTTCATTAACGGTGCACAAGAGCATCTACATTCCTGTGTGCAGCACAAATAAAAAGGAATTATGGGCCACCTCATTCATTACAGCAGTTTTTTCTCCCTTTGTTTCCTGAATTATAACAACAGAAAGATATTCACTTACAATCAAGCCATCTCCTGCTGGTGGTGTTAACTGGGAAAATGTGTTATTATTTTTATTAATAAATAGTAATAAATATGTATTATTAGGCTACTGCTATATGCATTAAGAATAATTACGTTCTTCTTAATATTATGTAAAAAAAAAATCTAATAAATTAATGATGATGCATTGAATTAAATAAAATTATTAATTTATTATTTATCAAATAAATGGTAAAAATAAGAACTGCCTGAAACTCAAACACCTCAATCTATGTTTTTTTAGTTTGTTTTGTTTTTTAATGTTTGCACAATATATTTTTCCACTGTAGATTATATATGTATAATTCTACTAAAATAGTAAATGATCTACTGGGCAGACATATGTTTTAGTTTTCTGTTATGTAAGCAACCTCATAAAAATAATACATATTTATTTTATTTTATTTTACTTTATTTTTACTATACTGGAAATCCAGTCAGTCTTTAGTTATGTAATGCTGTCAGTCAGTAGCACAGTCAGTATAAGGAGAAAAGAGTAGCAGTGGTTTGTCTTTACTCCACAGTCCCCTTGTTCACCTTAAATCCGTCTAATCTAGCCGCCCAGATCACAAAGCTGAGCTAAATCCACCAAAATTGTGCCACTCCACAAAAGAAAACTCCCTGGAGATGGATGTGGAATAGGGCACAGAGAATGCATCTCTGACACAATCATAACTAACCCTATAGGGGCACTCTTCTGTTTACTGACCGTGAAGTGAAGAAAGTCATTTGGGTGGTTTTAAGGGAACATAGCTCTAAATGGGTTAAACTGATTCAGAGCATTGTTTGTACGGGAGATTTTAAATATGATGAACTTGATGTTCTCTGTCACTCGCAGGAGTGTAGCTTCTATTATTGGAAGGAGAGAGAACGAGCGAGCCTCAGGGCCACTTACCTCGCGGCACACTGTTCTTATTTGACAGCAGGTTGGGTCGCTCGGGGCTATCTGAGTAATTATGCACTTTCTTGCAGTAAAGAGCAACGAGGACAGGAAACAGGTTGCATGCCGACCTAAAAACATGATTCTTTCTTCAATGACTTACCTGTCTCCACCTTTCTGATCTTCAGTAAGGCACAGAGCAGAGACTGGAATGATTATTTGCAGGAAACATAAAGTATAAATAGGACGTTAATTTAGAGACAGACAAGTGTGATTGCTCAAGAAAATAGTGAAGTTGTTCCAGTGTTTCTTTTATTTTCTTTTTTTTGCTTGACTTTAGTGACATCTACTGTTTACTTAGCTGTATACTCATAAGTTTAGAAAACCCCTTGTAAGATTATAATATCATTATATATTAAATAAGATTATATTAATAAAATAAAATTACATATAGTTTAATTCCAGGAGGATTTAAAACATAGCCTATTCTTTATTTAAGAACAATGATGCAAAATCCTTTTAGCAGAACATTAATAATATTATTAATAAATATTACAAAAATAACATTAAAGAATGGATTGTTTCAATAAGGTTTGATATATAGCATATTCGTTATTTAAGTCTTTTTTTAAGTAGGCCTATTAGCAGCCATTAAATAATAATAGTAGTAATGAATATTAAAATTATGTGTTTCAATAATGGATTGTTTAATAAGATGCATTTTATACAATATATAAAACCCTTTTAGCATTTTTTAAATAATAATAATATCCTAATAATAATAAATAATGAGCTAAAAAAAAGCACCAAGTACTTAAAACATATCAATTACAACAATGAAGCCTAACATTGAAACTGAAAACGGGGCCTGCTATGTATAAAAATAAAAAACGGACATTAAAACTAAATAATAAAGAAACAAAACTTGCACCACATGGAACATTTAAGATTAAAACACGAGGATGATAATAACAAAAACGTTATTAATAACCTTATTACTAATTATAGGCTGTAGCCTAACGTAACATTTATAAATTACTAAGCATACGTTTTATTTTCTTATGCAAACACCGTACTGCCTATGTTTAGCTATAAAGAAGATGGACTGGCCATTTACGCCTTCCTACGACTATACAACAAGCGGTATAAACTGGTGAATGGATAGATCATGGTTATATTTTAGTGGTTTTAAAATTGACGTACTTTCGGTATAAAAATCGATGACTCATAAATCGATTCACCAACCAGTCCAGTTGCTAGATCTATGACCAGACCGTGTTGTCGATTACCGAGCGTACGTTCAGATATTTGTTGTCATCACGGTCTGCATTAACGTTTATGTGAAGCTTTCATAATAAAGCTTAGGACTACTGGTTTAGATATAATCAAGATAAATGACTGTATCAGTCCGTTGTATTCTTATCAGAAGTCAGTTCTACTAATACTAACAGGTAAGACACACGAGATAAATTAGCATTTGAGGATAACTGCTAGCAAACATGCTACGACTTGAATGCGTAACGGAAAACTTAAACGTGTTCACATTTTATATTTTGATCTGTATTCACATTATATTTCTATGAAGCTACTCTTTAACTGAATGAGAATAGAAGAGAAAAATATATCCGCCAAAACGAGGCTGTCAGGCATCTTTGGCATGGACTGAATCCCTGAATCATTCAGATTCGTTCATATCTTCAGGGCTATTTAGACACAGATTTTATGCTTATTTCCTGTTTGGTATTTTTGACATGATTTAGATATGACAGTACATGACTACATGAAGTCTAGATTAGTGACGTGACATATTATTAGATTATAGTAACGTTACAGCAAACGTTTCGTATGATATTAAACTATCTACTTGGTTGCAGACACAAAGCGACCCATATGG
Source organism: Enteromius viviparus (assembly GCA_032353835.1). Taxonomy (NCBI): domain Eukaryota; kingdom Metazoa; phylum Chordata; class Actinopteri; order Cypriniformes; family Cyprinidae; genus Enteromius; species Enteromius viviparus. Next base: position 9,925 of record JAUCNO010002158.1, read on the forward strand.
ACCCTACGTCCAAGTCTGGGTTGAATCAGGTGTCAGACGTGGTGTTTGTCATAGAGGGAACTGCCAACCTTGGTCCGTATTTTGAATCACTTCGGAAGAACTACATACTACCTACCATAGAGTAAGAGCCGTCACCTGTTTATTCAAGCTGACGTTTGTCATATTTCTGTACTGACCTACCTTGTGCTATCGCAGGTATTTTAATGGAGGACCACCTGCTGAAACAGATTTTGGAGGAGACGTGAGTTTAATAATATTATTTGCACCTGCTTTTTACATGAGTGCTTTAATTTCACCGTAGCACATTTTGCTTTTCTTGTAGTATGGTGGTACTCAGTATGGACTGGTGGTCTTCAATACGGTGGACTGTGCTCCAGAGTCCTACGTCCAGTGCCACGCTCCCACCAGCTCCGCTTTTGAGTTTGTCTCTTGGATCGACAGCATTCAGTAAGGGCTCCTCTACGAAAGAAAGTCTGAAATAAAAGTGCATGTCTGCTTTGAAGACTTTCATGTTGTAAATGCTGAGAGTTTGCAAACCTTACGCTGATGCTTTCTGCACAGATTCATGGGAGGCGGAGCAGAGAGCTGCAGTCTCATAGCTGAGGGTCTTTCCGTGGCCCTGCAGCTCTTTGACGACTTCAAAAAGATGAGGGAGCAAATGTGAGTCCTTTAACTTGCTCTGTGGAATCAAAAGGCTGCCGTTGTGTGCGTGTTCTCATTGTTTCTCTATGCAGCGGTCAGACCCACAAGGTTTGTGTGTTGCTGTGTAATTCTCCTCCGTACTTGCTACCGGCTGTGGAGAGTGTCAGCTATACAGGCTGCACCGCAGACAGCCTGGTCCAGATCATACGTGATGTGAGTCTGTACTTCTATACTATCTTATCACTTATGTCTGTTTGCAAGAATTCTGTTTTAATGATGGATTTGCAACCTTATGTCACTAATTTTGCTTGATTTGATAAAAAATATCTGTCATTTTGCAGTAAAAACCCATCAATGATCTTGATTTAGTTATGGAATTATTAAATCAGTAATCAGTGATTGATTATACACTAGGCTGTGTATTGACAATTCAATAACTGACTATTTTATGATGTCGTTATCAAGTATTGCATTCATTAGGAATATTTCAAAATGTGCATTTCCTAGAAAATAATGTGCTTATTTTAATCTACTGTTGAAATCAAACATGATGGAGACTAGCACATTTTCTCCAAAATATACGTTATAATCAGTATTGCTTGTAGCAGGTTATTTGCTAGATGTTTAACATCATCTAGAAGCTTTCATTTCATCCTACTTGCTTAAAATACTTGTATATAACCAGATGTCCCCAGTGTGCCGTATGGTCCCTCCATCCCTTCTCAAGAGCATTCACTGCAATGCAGCAGCAGTATTAAATATTTTTATGGATCTCAGGTTTACATTTTTTATGGATGTCTTACAAAAATAAGACAAAAATGCAAGCTCCTTTATTTTGCATCACATTCTGCGATTGACGAATAGCAAAACACCATTGAGATGGTAATATATTTGCCTTTATGCTGATCATTCTGATTGATAGAAGCATTGTCTACAATATTATGTGATGTATTCTTTTTTCGTTCACTGTTTTGTCCTGCCAAGATTTGAGCTGTGCCATTTCTGCATAAAAGCTGACATTCTTTGCTACATAGTCAGTAAAATTATTATTTTTTTGTTTATTTGTTTGGCTGTAGCGGGGAATCCATTTTTCTGTAATTGCTCCACGGAAACTTCCAGCGCTTCGATCGCTTTTTGAAAGAGCGTCCTCGGTAGCAGGTGCACCAGAGTCCTCGCACCCAGACTACAGTCAAGACCCCTTTCACATGGTGTTAGTCAGGGGAATTGCACTTCCTGGTAAGAAAGACACTTGTCCTGATATGTCTGTGATTGAACATCAACAGCTTTTGTCAGCAGATGAACAGCAGAAGGGAGAATGACATATTTTTTTATTGTATGGTCAGATTTGCTCTGCTTAATGCTTTCTGTTACATCTCTGTGTGTCCAGTTGCTCCTGGAGGAGGTTCTGGACCAGTCACCCTTAAGCCTGTCCTGCCACCTCAGCCTTTGCCAGTGTCCCAGTCTATGGGCTCAGTAACCCAGACTCCCCCTCCTCCCCTTCCATACCAGGTGTGTTATAATGGAATTAATAGAATTATAACTTCATTACATACACGTTACTGTTCAAAGGTTTAAGGTCAGTATTTCTTTCCCCAAAATGAATACTGGTAAGATTTCATTTTATTGTTCAAAAGTATGAAATAAATGTTGTTCTTTGACCGTTAATATATCATGGTTTCGACAAACAGTAAGCAGCACAGCTGTTTTAATCAGCTAATCAGTCAATAGATGATCTCTAAAAGATCACGTGCCACTGAGGACTGGAGTAATGGCTGCTCAAAATTCAGCTTTGGCAAAATGATTATTACTTACATTTTAAAATATATAATTATATTGCTGTTTTTTTTTTTATTAAATAAATACAGCTATGGTGAGCACATAAGACTTTAAAACTGTTGCAAATATCGCTGACCTCAGACTTGAATGGCAGTGTAAATATTTCTTAAAATTCCTTTTAAGCAAAACATTTCCCAAAACTAGTGTCTTATGTGTCAGGTGTGAAAGATCATGTGTATTCCCGCAGACGCAATTAGCATCTGTATTCCCCCAGACGGAATTAGCATCTGTATTCTCCAGACTGATTTAACATCTGATGTGTTACATTGCAGCCACACCCCAGTATTCAACATTTTGTTCCCTTTTGTAAGACCTCCAATAGGTGGTCTTGGTAGCATCTGTCTTTTGTTTGTAAGGTGTGAACCAAATGGCCTTTGATGTCAGGGTATAAGGTCTGCTTACACTGGTCAGTATTTTGGGTTAAGACACAGAAGACGGCTTTGCTACACCACGATCTGAATAAACTTCTTTTCCCCTGGACTTCGATCAAGCTTACTTATTTTATGTATTAGAGAAATCTAATACATATGGCGAGCCATTAAAACTTTACAGGAAAATCTAACAGCATAAATCAGAATTAATGCTGTTAGTTTGGTATATAAACATATGTTTTGAAAATTTGGTGGCCCAATTTACCTTAACCCACTGAGGTAAAACGGGCCATCATCTGTGTCACTCACAAACATATGTGCTTGAGTGTTTTTTTGTGTGTGACAGGAGACAGGAAGTGAAAGAAGAGAGGAGAAGCAAGGACCAGGGAGGAAAGGATACAAAGATAAAACAGGGAGCAAAAAGGAAAGCCAAACTACAATCTGTGGAAAGAGGAGTGGATAAAGCGGGGGGCCTTAGATGAATAAAGGGAGGAAATGAAGAAAGGAATTAAAGTCAGTGTGCACTTCTTATCACGAGCATGGGGTGTGCAGCGATCTACACTGCAAAGACGCATCAGTGGAAAGGTGACTGGCAGTGAACATGCATCAGGGCGAAAGCCCTACCTTCCAGAGGAGGCGGAAAGGGAGCTTGCTGCCACACTCAAGACCTTGGCACAGAGGGGGTTGTCCTTCACTAAACGTGATGCCTTTGATTTCGCAGCCAAGAACGAAATATCTGGTTTTTCCAAGACAGCAGGTAGGTCTGGACCCGCCATAAATTAGATACGTTTACAATCACTTTGAGCGCATTTGAGTTTCCAAGCTAAAATGGAATGTATATCAGTATATAAGCAGATCCAGTTTTACTAGTTATGCTTCCCCTCCTATCTATTATGGAAGATCGAAGGGAAGTACTTAAACTTCTTTTAATCCAAAGTAGGGCTGTCCTCGACTAAAGATTTGTGAAAGTCACAGAAATAAAGACTCCTGAACTTGAGCTAAATCAAGACTTGCATTCATGACCTCT
>JAUCNO010002159.1:0-13773 GCA_032353835.1 Enteromius viviparus
TCTGCTTTAGCTAGACTTAAAAAAGTATGCGCTAGTCATTTTGTTTTGACAGGTCTGTGCTTTAAAAACGGCGCTACCGGAAATGCTTCAGGACCAGACATGCGCAGTAGCGTTCCAACGGGCTTGTTATTGTTTACATCCTTGAAATGGTCTATATATATATATATATATAAAGTCTGATTTCTTTAAAAGCTCAGCTCAAGCTGCATGATTTAAGTAATGTCTAATTACTTTTCTTACTTACTATTCATAGCACAAACAATAGAGAATTAAGTTATGCTTCAAAGTTTAACACACCGATTGGGGTTATTTAAACTCTTAACCCTAATTATGAGCAATAATAATAGAGAACAACATAACAGCAACACTAAAAGTGATGCTTCCCTTAGCAACAACCACTAATGATTTAACTTTTGCCACCTTGTGGTTACAGAGCATTCCACAAAACAAGAAAAAGAGAAAGACAGCTAGAGATGATGATGATGGTTATAAGAAGTTTGTTAGTCATTATTATTTACTTCAGGTAAAACAACAGTTTCTATTCAGGAAAAACATGTGTGTTTGCTTCAGGCGCTTGCTCAAGGCACCAACCCACATGACTCAGAGACTTGTGAAAAAGCAGAAAGACGTAAACAAGCTCTTCAAAGACTCTATAGCCAGTTGCCTAATCATTATAGAGATGTAAAACAACAAGCAGCTAAAGAGGCCCCAAGACTCTCAACTGTCTGATCCGAACCCAGAGGAAACATCTGCTTTTTAAAAACAAGAAAAAACTACAAAAACCAACACATGATCAATGTGCCGACAGGCCAGTCTCGGTTTCAGGACCTTGGAGAGCGACCGGTCCATGTTTCCACTCATTCCAAAGAAGAGTCTTTAAACGTGTCTGCTCTGTTGAAATGATGTATGGATTTTGGGGGAAACAATGACATATCTAGTGCGCTTAGTCTTCAGGGGCCCTTTTCCCCCCTTCCCGTGGCCCCGTACTCCGCCTCTCTCTGGGTTTAACCGTGCGTTATTCAGCCACAGTGGAAATAAGAGGCACGTGTGGTGTTCCTCATTCAGTGTCAGTGATATGTGATTACGGGTAGAGCAGTAGCTTCAGCCAATCAAATTACAGCAGAAGAAGGAGAGGAACAAAGGAGCCTGTGCTCTAAACTCTAAATGCACTTCAAAGCCTCCAAGCCTGCCATGCAGGACAGACCTCAGCACTGGCAGAACGGGGGATGGCAAGTGGAAAAAGAGCGACTGAGATGAAAAGAACAAAGGAAGCTCTTGAGGCAGCGGAGAACGGATAGATGGAGAATGGAACAGAGACATGGCGGTCTAATCATCTGCAAGCATCAGAAAAAAATAAGTTGATAACAGCCTTATTACGGACCATTGACAGGTATATACACTGCGATAAGGCTGGAGCTCTTCTGGAGAGATCAGATTGGGCTTTAATTAAGACTAAAAGCTGTACTACAAGTAAAAGCAGTGCGAGGTCTAAAAGCTCAAAGCAACATCACTGACTCATGCTCTTAGCGGTGGACTCGAAACGGCTCAGGGCTGCTACTGGGTATATGGGTCGTACAGCTACTAAAGTATATGAACCCTTCAACCAGTTCCTTAATGTATAATTCATCCAGTTTGCTAAAAATGCTTTAAATCACTTGTGAATGGGTGCCGTCCGAATGAGAGCTGATAAAACAAGTATTAATCGTGAACAAAAATTCACCATTCAGTTTACTCAAACTGTTCAGATGACTTAACAAGTCACAAGTCAACTATAATATTGCTTCTACAGTAAAAAAAGAGGTCTCGTAAGAATTAGGAGAGACATAACATTCCTCAACATTTCAAGTGAAACCAGTTCATAACAGTTCTAAACTGAGCAACTATGTTGATTGATTTTGATATGAGAGAGCAACAAGAGATTGACTTTTTTTTGGACCCTTGTACTGCAGAGGATCCATAGATGAGCAAATTGCAAATAACTAAAATTCTCCAAATATGTTCCCATGTAGAAGCTAGTTTTTTATTCCTTTAAAGTACTTGGTAAGTACTTCCTTAAAGTAATGGCAGAATATGGGAAAATGGAATCAAAATGTTCAAAATGAAGGATACTTACATGGGACACATACCTGTAGGTCTACTCAGTCTAACTAAATAACGAAAGGAAGTTGTCAGCAAGCCTTAGGGCCAATCCCAATTCTACTCCTTAACCCTACACTTCCGTTTTGCGCGTTCACCTGTAGGGGTAAGGGTGTCTCAATTCTACTTTGGTTGGCGGGGTAGGGGGAAGGGCTAGATAGCCCTCAAAACGAAGATTTTTTTGGGGGCTAAGAGAAATTTTCAACATGGCTGCTCACTCAAGCAAGCAGACCCATGAATGTAAGTAATCTTTGCCATAAATTATTTTTATGACAATTTTTCACTATATGTATATTACCATCAGTCTTGTGTTTGTGTTAATGTTTACAAAAAAATAGCTAAAGTTTGCTAGCGGATAGCACTGACTGCACAATATATGGAAATATATTTTTAAGTCATATACCCGGTAACGCATTGTTTTGTTTCGCTTACAGCCATATGTGTACATGTAAATAAATGGTGCTTACATCTAGTGACAATGGATGATGACGTATAACAGTTTAGTAGTGGTGCCCCATTTCTTAGGGGAAAATATTTAAACCTTTCCACTTTATTTCAAGGGACAAGGGGATGATGTGAGATAGTTTTCCTACATGATAGTTTTCCTACATGGAGATTTCCAATACTCTCATTTAAAAAATGAAGTATTAAATTGATTATTATATTTTTATTGATTATTTTTAACTTTCTATTCATCAAAAAAAAAAAATCACTGTTGTTAATTTATAACAATAAAAAATGTTTCTTGAGCACCAAACCAGCATTCCAGAATGATTTCTAGAAGTACATTTGGCACTGAAGAGTGAAGTAATGGCTGCTGAAATAGCTGATGGCATGTTACCAGACAGTCTCAAAGAGTTAACGTCTCCAGAATGGACCATAAGCCCAATCACATGCCTTGTAGCCAACAAATGAAATAAATGGTTTCTCTCTTTCTTCCGCCCCCTCCAGACACATGACTAGGCTTTTCTCTCTGCTGCACTGCGAGACTCTCTCCAGAGATTCTTGCCCCCTCTGCAGTGGAAAACAAAACAGTTGCCATCTCAGACCTACATACAAAAACACTAAAAAAAATATCACAAAGGTTATTATTAATTGATGCATTTTACAAAGCTCTGGCCTTTTTTTTACTAAACAACAAGGCTCTTTAAAGGGATCGTTCACCCATACAGCTAAATAATACAGGTTCGAAATGACACAGGAGTCAGTTTTCATTTTTGGACGAACCATCACTTTAAATGAGGTTAACTTCAGAGCTATTTAAAACATCTAGAGAGTTGTAGGGGAAACCCAATTTACACAAGGAAAACTTCACAAATGAGGACACATCGTTTCTTCCAACAGCTGTGAGATGTGACTGTGGCTTATGAAACGATACAATGCAAATAGCGTATTGGGAGTATGATCCCGCACACAAACTCATATAAAAGGTTTGTATGTTTGTGTATGTATCCTTTGAGGTACGGTCGGAGCTGCAAGGAGATAACGACCTGTTCGAGCTTGTTAAACTGAATGCTATTGTCTCGGCTCAGCCTGCAGGTCATCGCTCTAGGTCATAACCAATGACCTCTGATTTAAATGAGGCTTTTATTCTGCAGCTTCATTAAAAGGAGAAGGACTCACACCGCAAAAGCCCACCAACAAGTCGCATTTGTGGATTTCATGTGAATGAGACTGATCAGTCAACTACATTTGATGGAATTAAATTTTTGCTCATTTATGGTGGAATCCATAAAGCTCTGCCACTCCTTATCTAGACTTATCCTTGTTTTAAACAGCATAATTAAAATGATTTGATGCTCCAATCTTTGAAGTAGAAACTAATTGAAACTGCCAAAAAAAAGTCTAGGTCAAACAAATAATTTTAAATTAAGATATTAATAATAATTACATAATTTGCATCAATTTGTAAATTAAAAAAAAAAAAGTTACACACTGAAATGAGTGACCAACAATATCTACACAAAACAAAATTATATTATTAACATTAATATAGAGAAAAAATAATAAATTAGCTCATTTTTTTATTTTCTTAATTGTAACATAATTGTAAAATTATTTTTTTTTAAAAGCACATAAACGAAAATGTTACATGGCAAAATTACCAAAAATATCTATGGAACAAAATTTATCGTCAAGATACATAAACAATTTTAATAACTTTGTAAATGTTTTTTTACCCATTTTAAAATTTGACATTAAAAAAATTGCTCATACACAAAAAGTTAAACACTAAATTACTAAAAATAGAATATTATTAACATTAAATAATTGAATAAATTCTTATTTGTACACAAACTGTAATGCATTTGTGAACTTAATTAAACTCAATGAAGCAAATTTATATTTATAAAAAAGTGTGTGTATATAAACTGCATATATTTATACAAAAGTGTAAAATAAAAGATATTGAAATGACCAAAAACATCTAGCCAAACCTAAAGTTTTATCAAATTCTCAATTTTTATACAAATTTAAATACATTTGTGAACATTTTACATTAATATATACTAATTTATGCATCTATGCAAATGTAAATACACCCATACAATATCTCTTATACATGTAGATCCATTTACAGAAGAAAATAAAAAAAAAGCAATACATTTGAATTTTCCAGCTATATTTTCTACCCTATTCAAGTGGCCATTGTTTAGAAAGAGTAAATAAGAGAGAGTGAGAGAAAGAGAATCATTCAAATGCGAAATCTCCATCAGTCTCTGAATCAGACACAAAGGAAATAAAGGCATGGTACATTAAATGAGACTCAGAGTCAGACGCCCCCCAGACACAGCTATACACACACACACACACGTGCCGCACACTACAAACGCACACAGTCATCAGTAATGAATGCATCCTAGAGCTGCGGTTTCCCGTGTGAGTCTGAGAGGACACGCGGAGCTTCAATCGTCTCCTCTCAGCGTCAGCAGAACTCTTGTACCACGCGTCTCTGTAATCCTCCCCCTCATTTTCTGTTTCTCTGTATTTCACTCCACTCCCGCTTTCGCTCCGGTACACAGTCCTACAGCAGAGAAGATGGAACCTTTCCTGCCTGATCTCCACAGAGACAGAAACACTCCCCATAGCCGCTGGGGTCCGAGCACACCGACAGGAAGAATGAATGTGCCACTAGGCCGACTACTAATATAGATCATAGTAGAAATAGTGCACAGGTTCTTTTGTAGACCTCATAATATAGTTCTGCATTTTCTTGATTTTCTTCTTGGAAAGTTAAAGGAATCACTTTTTAAATTAATGATCAATTAGAGTTAGCCCTTTTAAAAGAAATTCATATTAAATGTTACATGTTAATAATATTAATTGAAAGGTAAAGTGTGTGCATTCTGTGAATTTTGCATTATACAATTGCAACAACAGCAATGTCTTAAAACATCTCCCATTGGTCAGACAGTCAAATAACTATGCCCCCAAACGGTTAATAACGCTTGTTATAATGATGAAATAACCAGATGCTTTTTTTAAAAAGTGAAGTGACTTGAGGCCAGGTATGCTGACCCATACTTGGAATTCGTGCTCAGCATTTAACCCATCCAAGTGCACACACACAGCAGTGAACACACACCCAGAGCCAATGCTGCGGTGCCTGGGGAGCAGTTGGGGGATCGTTGCCTTACTCAAGGGTCTCACCTCAGTCGTGGTATTGAAGGTGAAGAGAACGCTGGTTATTCACTCCCACCAAATTATATAAATATAAATATAGACATGTAAATATTTTCTAAATACATAATGTATGTGTGTATTTATATATAAACAATACACAAACAAATAACACACACATATTATGCAAACAAAAACCTTTATTTTGGATTAATGGTGATTAATTATTTAACAGCACTAATCATTATATATAACTTTCTATTAAATCTAATGATTAATAAAAGTCACGTAATTAAAATATTTATTATAAACTACAAAAACATACAAATAAAAATATTGTTAAAAAGCTACAATGAAATATTAAATAAAATACAATAATAAAAACACTTTACCTTTAAATTAGTTTTAGAATTTAAAATATTTAAATGTTTTTTTTACTAAAAATAGAATAAAAAAATAAAACATTATGAAATAAAATACAATAAACAAATTAAATAACTTTATTAATATAATTTAAAAGACACAGCAGCCTTAAACAGCTTTAGATATATTCAGCTACTTTCTGTCAACATCTTCTTGACATATACCCCGAGGAAAGTTTGATTGTAGTATGACTACTTAAAATTGCAAGCACAAAATCCCGTTTTACAGCAGTTTCCCCAAACGCTACGAGCACTATAATGAGGATTCATTCGCTGCTTCTAAAAGAATTTCAAGCCTACAGGTGTGACAAAATTAATGAAGAACTGTCATTATGGATGCAACAGTGTGGGCTGCTAAAGTGCGACCCATTCGGCTCACCAAATTAGCAGAGAGTGTCTAACCCTTTATGCAACAGTGCATGTGTCAATACATGGAGCACCACTCAGAAAAAAAGTGCCTGTGGAAATAGTGAATCCTGTCAGACGCTAATGAGCATTGCTAAGGGCTAACGAGAACGTGTGAGATACAAACACCTACACGCTGGAACAAACACTCCAGCACACTACAAATCCTGCACATGGGGAAACAGAACTGAACTGTTTTCTGTTGTTGAACATCTAAGAGCAAAAGCGGTAACAATTACATTCTAAAAATAGCGAAACCTTCAAAACCGAAGGAGATTGGTTTCACGGAAGGAGAAAAACAGCAACAACGCAGGACTCTATCAAGGATAGGCCCATTTGAAATGTGTAAACTATGACCAAGCACACACACACTCACACTCACACGGCAAACAAGCTGAGGATTGTGCGACAGGAACTTGGCAATGACAAGAATGGAGTGGCAGAAGTTTGACAATTTTCCATCTGTGGCGATCCATCTGCGGAATTAAGCGTCCATTACCATTCACTTACACACAAACTACAAGCAGCATCATGGAAATTTCTGTAACACCAGGAACAGTGACTCACAAATAAACAATTATGACTGACGTTCATGAAAAACGGCACAGCTAGCGTCTAAAAAAGTGATAAACCAATCTATCAGAAGCTATGGCCTGCTTTTTTTCCAGCCGGGTACACATTATACGAACACAGCTGGCATCATGTGGTGTTTGTGGCAGTGGCAGGGATGATGAGGCCCATTTTCAACTGTGCACTTTCTTTCCATGATAACAAAGAACAAGATGACAACTGTTCATCAGACTAGCAAAGCTGACGCTTCAAATGTCAGGGTGCTGCTGTGAAGCTCCAGCCTCTGCTGACTCATCTGCAGTTGCTACGGTGAGTAATATAACTGAGATCCATCATAAGACATTACGCAGCCAACAATAACAGCCTGAGGATGCTTTTGTATTCAAAAGAACTTCATGAAGCTTCAGTAAACATAAGCCGGCACAGGCAAAAAATGTTGTTGATTTTTTTAATACATTGTGCTCATCTTTTGACAGAAAGAAATTTCTGCTAAATTGTAAAAAAAATTACATTTTTAACATATATTAAAAAATAATAATAAAACATATTATATTAATAAACATATTAGTGCTGTAAAACAATGAATCGCATCCAAAATAATAGTTTTTCTTTACATAGTATGTGTTATTTATTATGTATATATTAAAACGCATTTTTTTTAAACTACTTATATGCACATGCATTCATCTTTTTATGTTTGATATTATATATAAATATATTTAATTTATAAACAACAGATTTTTCTTTAAAATGTTCATGCATGAATATACACAGTATACACAAATATATTATGTAAAGAAAAACCTTTATTTTGGATGAGATTAATAGCAATTTCTGTATTTATACATGTCTATTATTTCTAAGGTTATATATGCAGGAATATTTTTTTTATAAGTGTGTATAAATTTATGAATGAACTATATTTTATATAATTATTTTAGTATTTCCATTTCATATACCAAGTTTTAGGTTATATTATCAAATCTTAGTTTCAGTCTTGTCTACTTGCTTTCTCTCAAAAACACACACACCCACACAAAAAATATTGTTGTGAAATATTTTTGGTGTTTAAAAAATGGTTTTCTATTTTAATAAGTTATTTTCCTGTAATGTAATGCAGGATTTTCCAAATCATTATTATTAGTCTTCAGTGTCAAATGATCATTCATAAATCATATGCCGATTAATTATGAATAAGTAATTGATATAACTCATGATCAGTCTCATATTAGGATACAATAATGACACCAAAAGATGACTTTTTCACTCCATAAACTGAGGTGCATAAGCTCATTGCGGTCATTAAGGCCTAAGACGAATCATCTCCAAAAGTTTCTAAAAGCCAGTCAAGTTTTGACCAGCAAAGATTTTTTAGCACAACACTAAGGATTAAAATCATACAGCAAAAGTGCTACTTCGACTGACACAAGAACATCACCGTGCGAATGCACCTGAAATTAGACATGTGTCACAGAGAGAAGTGAAACATAACAACTCATACACTTACACTGAAGCAGTATTTTCTTAAACATGGGGTTTTAAAGAACACTTCATAAAAAGGACTCTAGGAAGCGAAGTACAAACCGCTTTTTAACTCAAGTGGCTCACTGATTGGCAGAGGTCTGTAACACAGGGCTGGCAGCAGCACAGACTGTTGTGAGAAGCTGTTGTTTACCTAATTTAGTTTTTACGCCCATTTAAAGAAGACCTATTACGCCAATATTCCCAATATGTCATACAAGTCTCAGGTGTCCCCAGATATTCATGATATGTCACCTTTAAATGTACAGAGGTTTAATGCAACTTGTTTTTCTTGTTTTTATGGAGCACCGTGTTACTTCACGAACTTCATGTTTTGTTTCACGGTGTACATGATGTATATCGTTGAAATGACAATAAAGCCACTCTGATTCAGAGCAGCAGGAACAAGTCCCTACTGGCTGAGCCCAAGGACCTCAAGGGCACAGCCACAGAGCTCTGGATCAATGAAAAACACACTGGCATCAGTCCAGCCATGACTGTGGGACTTCGAAAGCTGTAGGACTCAAAATCAAGGTCCTTTTCCTTTGCTTGCTGTGTCACAAGCACACACACACACACACACACACACACATGTAATACAGGAACACACACATACTAACATTAAGGCCCTGACCCTGAGACTCAAGTAATATTTGTATGACAGCAGTATGAGCCAACCGACATCAGAGCCACAGAAACCACAGTAAATGAAGGATACTGCACAGTGGGAGGTCATCTCCGGGTTCCTATGGAAACAGGTGAGCGGGGCTATCATGCTATTAAAAGCCGAAGCGCAGGTACATTAGCTCAAATGAGTCAAGAGCTTTGTAATGCTACTTCCTGTCATTTCAAAGGGAGGATTTTTTGAGAGAGCACAAAAAAGCGTATCAAAACAATTTCATGCTGCACGAAAAAAGAAATTAGGAGGACATAAACAACACCCAAACATCATCTGTAAATATTCGCTTCTGAAGAGGACTATGATGGACAGAGAAAATGCATGTCCGTAAAGCATTGCTGCTACTGCACCAGCAATTTATTGAGGCACTCAAGATGAACCTTTTCAGGTCAAGCAAATGGAATACATAAAAAGCTTGCAATTACAAAAACAAAATTGCATGAAAAATCAGTGTCCGTTTGAAATGCTTTTTTTTGTTTATTCACAATTGTTGCACTACAAAAAGGTTTAAAAACAACTTAAGCCTTTCTTGTTAATAATAAGTTATTATTATTATTATTATTTTTTTATTAGTGGTAGTAGTACTAGTATTATTTACACATAAAGTGTTTAATAATAATAATAATAATAATAATAATTTACATTACAGGAATGTGTGTGTGTGTGTGTCGATATATATATATATATATATATATATATATATATATATATTTTTTTTTTTTTTTTTTATTTATTTAATTTATTTATTTACTTTTTTTTTTTTTGACAATCATGTATTATATTATGAGTGAGCAGAGAAGCTTTATTCTTCTGCAGCTTATTAAAAAATAAGAAAATATGCTCTGCCAGCACAGAGGTCACAGGGACACACCGATACCGGCTGATAAACTACCGTGTTTCTCATCGTGCTTTGCTAGAATCTCACCCGCTGAGATGCATTACTCCAACAAGAACCAACCAGGCCAATAAAAACTGAAAAACTGCCACACTCAGATGCAGCTGACAGCACACACAATCATCTCTCAACACCTCAAAGTCACGTAACCCACACCGGCACACCAGCAATTATCACGCATTCAGATGAAACGGTGAAATGTAGGTGAGGGATTCAACAGGAAAATATCTCCACAAAGGAAAATCAATTTACGTATTCTATGTAGCGTTTTCACCAGTACATCCGCGCTCCACACCTCAATGCTCTGAAAAATCTCACGTCGTCTTTATTCTGTCAAGGTCGACTTAAGTCTCTTCTACCTTCCTGACCTTTTATTCCTTTCTTCAAACTTCAGCTCCCCAGCGCAGTGCCTTGAGCACAAGGCCTGACAAACAATACCCACTTGTGTTACTGAGAAAAACAACAATCGGCTAAGCTGGAGTAATCCAGCATCACAAGACTGCTAAGGCTGCATGAGGCAAGGGCTTGACCTTTGACCCTGGAGCCTGCACACCGCATGCCATAACCCGTTCAGAAAGGCAAACCGTCAGAATCACTCAGTTTAGCTTCTATTTACATCAGTATAAAGCCAATTGATGAATATATCGTAACAACGCATGCAAAGCACTAATGATTCATAAGAATGGCATTTGAAAATACATTTATTGCATTGTGTCATATTAAACACACATTAAAGAACAATATAATATTAATTAATGACTGAAAGGCCATTACCTTGCACTAATGAGGTGAACTGGATCATGCTGTGCTCACTGCGTTAACCATCAATTAAAAACAGACACCAGCAGCAGCCACACAAAGGACGTTACACAACTTTAAAAAGGACACTTATGGGCTCTGGAAAGGTCTCAGACTCTCTCACAGACAAACACTGCAGCGCTCAAGCAAGAACTTTGTCCTATTGACCTTCACCAGGACAGACGGCATATTTAACTGCAGACAAAACATCTATAATACATCAAAAACCTTTAATGTCAGGATCAACAATTTAGAGGAAATGTCTCGGGGGTCACAATCCACAGTTATATATATCACTCATATTTCACCATATTTTCACTGCCCAGTGGCATGGGATAAACATGGCTTTAAATTTAGCCTAAATACAAGCAGATGTTTTACAGTTTAAATAAACAGCTTCACAACGTCTAAGTAGCTCTTGTTTGGACATACAAAATAACATCTAAATAGCATTACTATTTATGAACTATTATAATTTTTTTTATGTTTATATATTTCATCATTTTAGTTTAGGTTAATTATTTTCTTAAATACTATGCTTTTAGTAAATTTTTAGTGCTGTAAAATAATTTCATTGCGATTAATCCACATCCATCAAACAAAAAAAATGTATGCTCATCTAATACATGTGTGTACTGTGTATATTGTGTATATATATATAAATACACACAAACATGTTCACATTTTGGTTTTATAATTGTGCTTTAATAATTTTTCACTTTTTTTTTTTTTTTTAGCTATTAAATTATTATTATCATTATTTATTAGATTTAATAAATGAAATACTTAAAATTGACTAACAGAAAAAAGTAATACACACACACACAGACACACACACAGACATATACTTATATATACATATATACATAAATTTACACACACACATATATATATATACATTTTTCAGCTTTACTTTAACAGTTTTTAGCTATAA
The DNA here is from genome assembly GCA_032353835.1 of Enteromius viviparus. Taxonomy (NCBI): domain Eukaryota; kingdom Metazoa; phylum Chordata; class Actinopteri; order Cypriniformes; family Cyprinidae; genus Enteromius; species Enteromius viviparus. The sequence continues at coordinate 11,982 of JAUCNO010002159.1, forward strand.
TTTAATTTCTAATTTTCTCTGCAGTCTAAGTGACCTTGAAATCAATCTGCACATTAAAAAACACACACATATATACACACACACACACACACACACACATATATATATATATATATAAACATATGCATATATACACACACACACACACATATATACATATATATATATATATATAAACATATGCATATATACACACACACATATATATATATATATATACACACACACACACATATACATATATATATAAAAACACAAAAAAGAAATACCATCAACTGCATGTCTGCCAGATTTCCAGGCCTATGTATCTTTGTGTTTTACATACTAATCTTTGAATGAAAAACGAAACACTAAGAGACAAGTGAGAGATTGTACTTCCGCCAAACGCGTTTGCCAAAAATCGTCCTTCTTGGGAGCCACACTGGAGTGTTTGAAGATCTGCAATATGGGCTCGATGTGAGCCCTACACATTTTCAAACAAGCTAAACATAACATTTTTCTTTAATACGCTTACTCAAGACTATAGATCAGATACCCGTAGGCAGTCAGGGCTGCTATGAAAATCCAGACCCCTGCAACAACACTTTCTACCCTTAATCGATGTGGAATTAAATGCTAGGTTGGTCTGAAATGAGCGAAGACAGGAAGACAGAACAAATTGAGGTGAATCAAGGAACACGACCGAAGAAAATCTGCATAAAACTGCACTAGAGGACATTCATGTTGACGGCAAATAATTCATACCCGAAAACCAGTCTTGCGTTAATGTCAAAACCATAAAAAAGATCATGCACTATTACTTTCTCATTTATAACAATTCTAATGGTTAATAATGCAGTTATCAAGGAGGCTAAGCACCTGGCTGCTCTGAGACACTAAGAGAAGATGCTTATTCAAGTAACAGAGGTTCTAATCTATCTATACCTGAAGGAGTAAAAAAATCCAAAATAAAGCGTGTGCTAGAAACTGACTCAACAAATTTACTTCTTGTGAATCGTCTATTCAATGGGGTGAAAACATGACCACGAATCCTCGGTAAATGTAGCGACACTTCAAAAGTACCAAGTGATAATAAGTCAAAGATCAGCATTCCAGCCCACAAAGCCGACTCAAATCCTCTTGTCTGGCTTATCTTTCCTTTCCAACCCGCAGGCCTGTGCTCTCCACACCAGAACCAACATAATGTGGGTCCTAAATAACCCTCTTGAGCGGTTTATTCCCCCAGCATGCAGCACAATGGCTCTGTGGTGCTGGAAACAAGAGCCTGAAAGCTTTTCCTCTCTTTCGGCTGCTTCTGTTCCTCACTCTTTGGTCTCTCTTCTAAACCCTCCCCTCTCAGTGTCTCTGTACTGCCCTCCCTTTTTCAGATTAACGCCAGACGAAGAGTGAGTCAGAGCACCGAATACGCCAGAGGGCATGTTGGAGGACAGACTCTTCACCGGCGCAAGATTTTGCTGGCCCAGACTGAGCTGGAGCCCACTGCGAGACCTTGTGGCGGTCAAGAGGGATTTGCATGAACTCTAAAGGGGAATTTAGTGGGTTGGTCCAACTGCCCCCCAATTGAAGGAGGGAGAGTTACAAAAAAGAAACACAGCATGTGGCCAAAACGAAGGGGGACAAAAGAGGGAAAGACAAATACATGATGTATTTTTGTAGGCCAACACTGAAGTTAGCATTACTTTGATTCCCTCCATAAAAAGCCAACAGGGCTTTCTACTAGGGCTGTAACGATACACCAAACCCACGATTCGGTTCGTTTCACGATTTTTGACCCACGATTCGGTTCGTATCG
>JAUCNO010002160.1:0-13771 GCA_032353835.1 Enteromius viviparus
CGTCTGACGAAATTAACACTAAGTCACATATATCGTGATATATCGATATTATCATTATCGTGGGCCATATATCGCCAAAGAATTGAATCGTGAGTTACCTGTATCGTCCCACCTCTAGTTAATATCAAGTTAATATCAACAAATAGTAGTAACAGCAGTAATGAACAACAACTGACAACCGACTCATGTCAATATATAAAACATAATATAAGATTTTCACTTCAATTTCATGTTTGGATTTTTTTTTTTTTACAGAATACTCCTGGTAAACAATAATAACTAACTACAATTTTAGTACTACAAGTTAATGTAAAACATCACAATACTAATTTAAAAGCATAAAAAAAAATTAATCTTCATATTGAGATCTGTTCAAGATTTTTCAGTTATATACTCAATTTTTTTTTTTTCTAATAATAATATTATATATATATAAATATATATAATATAGACACACATACACATTTTTGTGTAAAAGCTACATGTACAATATTGATATAAAAAAAAATCTAATAATCCTCATGCAATTCTTAATATCCCCAGACCTTCATATTTTACCAAACCAACCTGTAAGTGCTGTCTGTCCACAAAGAGAAAGACAGACTGATTGGGGTTGTTCATAACCATCCCAGCCTTGTCCTTCCGACCCACAGCATGCAAAAACTGTTTTTCATAGTCTCCATGATGAAACTCGAACTTGGCCTGTAAACGTTCAAAAGCAAAAGTTACTATATTCAATTTGTGAATGGATTTGTATGCATGTTTGTATGACATTTCATGTCTATTGTGCATGTTGAACATTTGGTGTTAAGGGTTTGAACAAGCCTATAACCTCACATACAAGGAATAATGAAGCAGAATCACTTTTTTTTTTAACTATACATACCTGAACAGGCCTGAATGGTTCATGTTCAGCCCCTTTCCATCTGGAGAACAGGAGACAGACAATCTTCTCAATATCATTGCGGGGCCAAAGGATAAAGTCCATCTCCTGGGTACAACCTATCACATCCTGTACGGATTCAGAAACATCCGTAAGACACAAAACAGCAATGACCTCAAACAACATGATGACACATGTTTTTTTTTTTTAACAAGACAGACCATTGCAATACAGCTGACAGCAGCTTAATCTTCAACTGACAGTGTCAGAAGTGGCCTGTTTTGTGTGCCAACACTTACTCTACGCATCGACTGGTAACGAGGCGCGTGTAACTGCACCACATCTTTCTGGAGAAGCTCTAAAGAACTCTCTAAGGAGTAGCTCGAATCCTTCACGCCTTTAAGGATATTTTCCTCATAGTTGTTGGTCATCACAGGTAACACCTCAGCTACTTCGAAGAGTGCAGACTTCTTTTTCTGTAAAATTGGGAAAAGGCACAATGAGAACAATCATAGACAGCCGATCAGTTTCTCAGTGGCATACAGAATCATGCGATGTACCTTTTCCTTAAATACAAAGGCAATGTAGATCTTGAAGTCAAACTGATCGGCCAAAGATTCTCGTTTTTTCCGTAGCTGGGCACGGAGTCGGTTTCTGGTTTGATTCCGGCGAGAATTTGGGTCTCCCATTGTTACGGACAGTATTACACTATTTTTCTCAAGCAGACGTTTTATTTCCTTGACAGTAGACTATGTGGTTTACAAACCCTTTTAAAAACTAAATAAGCTAGAACCAAGCACTACCTGCAGTACATACTAATTTGAATTAACGAACAAAGTAAGCAAAACCAAATCAAGCCATTTTTAAATCAATATGGGTAGCGCACTTGGGCCAAGTAAATTTACACTTGTCTAAGTTTTGATGTGTTACACCATTTTTAAAACAAACAATCAAGCCAAGGCTAAGTGTAAGCTAAAAGAAACCACTCATATAACACGACCTGATCAATTAGGATTTTTTTTTATATATGAGAAACTGTTGTAATCACTGAATAAAGGACAGAAAACACAAATGCCTGCTACACTGAAAGCCCATACCGACAGTTTTGTGTTTGCGTCCGTGTGAGGGGACAGATCCCTGTCTTTAGATAAATAAATCTTGTTTGAAGTTATCTAAAAAGCTGACCAAGAGATTTGACTTTGGAAAGTCTCTTCCAGGATTGACTCTTGCTTATATCCATGTCTTTGAATAAACGGTCTCATAAAAGCACATCTGAATGACAGGTGAGAAAGACAACCATGGCAGAGAAATGCAGATGCCATGAGATCTTGGCACTGAGTAAGAACACAGAGTTTGCTGGACATCTTGGGATTTAGGGGTATAAAATGGGCCCACGAGCTCTCTTGCCACGGTTGAGTTTCATTGTGAGGCTTTTATTTTGTGGCTGGCTAGCAAACTAATGCTAGCTAAGCTGAACACACAAACACGCGCCACCGACCGATAACCTAGTTAAAGGGAGCTACATCTCTTTTTATCCAGTATGAGATCTAGGAGAGCATCCAAAGCTAGTGTTCATCAATAAACCGACTGTTACATTTTGTTTTTTGCCTGTTTTCTGTTTGTTGTCGCGATGCTAGCAGGAACTGGCTTCGATGCGTGGCTGGCTAACGTTAACTGGCTAACTATTGTTTCTCGTCATTTTTTTTCGAGTCGAGTCGACTTCCAAGCCCGTTGCGATCCGAGCAAGTACTGCAAAACAATCCTAACACGTCTTAATAAACCGAGCTCAGTGCAAAAACCCGCCCCAGATGGATCGATCGTCGGCGGAGGTTTAGCTTGATGGTCTCCCGTTTGTTTTCGAGCTTTTCCACAGTCGTCACACACCCGTGTATGCCATGTCAAGATAAACTGACAAACCGACCGAAGTCCTCCGTTCTCTCAGGTAACAGACGGCGGCATCTGCATCGCGGTGGACCCATAATGATGGAAGGAAAGAGTGAAATGTCTTTCGAGCGATTCTTTCGACTGTTTCGGCTCTTTGATCTGCGTTTGTCTGGAAAATAACAAGCGCTCCTCGCTGAACAAACAACTCAAAATGGCCGATGCGCGTCACGCAGCTGTGCGCATGTGACAGAGGAGGAGCGCGCGCTGCTGTCGGCCGGGTTTATAGGGCAGTGTTTAAACGTTACTAGTTTGTTCCTTTTATTTATAAAATATGTCTCAAACTTTTATATAATGCTGCCTTATTTATAACACAAAGACTTGTTTAGGTAAAAAAAATAAAAAAAATAAATAAATATATATATATATTGTTATTGTTATTGTTTTTATCTGTTATAAATCAACTATTACCATTAAACTGTGTGCATTAATGTCTATTGAAAATTGTGCATTTGTTACAAGCTTCACCACTTACCCGAGTATAAACAGTAGGCGGAGTCAGTTGTAGAGTGGATTAAGTCATTAAAAGGTTACTAAAATTTTAACTTTCAGGATAGGCAATTTAAGTGTAGTTACGGACATAATGAATTTATAAAACACCTCAATAAAATAATAAATATACATTAGTAACATAAAGTAATTGTGCGCACTACTCACCTTAGATAAAATTTCGTGAAGTGGTTAGAATTATTATATATATATATATGATATTCTTTTAGTGAATTTAAATACCCATTGAATAAAAATAAATGAAGAAAAAAATAAAACACTTGGTTTCCTGTTGGTTTATGGCAGTTTCGTCATCCGCGCGAAATGCGGAGTCACGTGACAGTACAAAGAAAGTACTTAAGCCAGTGGCGCGCTCTTCACACACAAGCTGTTGTGTTGTCGCGAGTTGTTGAGAGCAGTGTGTTGATCGGGCAGTTTTTGTAAGTATCATCTTTGGCTTGCTGGGTTTTTCTTGTTTTTTGTTTAATTGAGTTGTTTGAGACACTTTTTGGTTTGTTTTTAAGAATTGGTCGTGGGTTTTTGTTTAAAGATACAGTTTGTTCAGTGGCTTGGTTCGTGGTCTGGAAGAAACCGTGGCCTATACTGTTTTTATTCATCCATGCTTGTGACTTCGCTATATTAGATTCAAGTAGTTATAAAAACTTATGTCTTGAGTTATATGGATGGCAAATGTTTTTGTCCTTAGCGTTTTGGAGATCAATTATCCCTTTACACTAACTGTAACTTGCTATCTAACGTTACTGTATCGGTTTTCAGCTGCTGTGTAACGTGCTGTTCCTTAAATTGTCTTGCTAATCTATTTTTAACTTTTAAAGTATTTCCCAAAAGCAAGAGGAACCAAATGTGCAACTTCAACTAAATAAATTCACTGAATTTTTATTTTTATTTTTTTCCTTCCCTAGGTGAAAACATGAGCTCCATGAGAAGACCCAAGCATGCAGAGAATCCCTCTGAAAACATCAAGGTATGTGATGATGCCTTAAGTTACGTAGAAGCAATTAATTAAACTACTACTCAATACAAGGTGTGATTGCTGAGCCAGTGTGCACTTGGGTGATTTAAATTAATGGGTTTTTAAAAGAATCTGGCAGCACTCCCGTTATGTATTATTAAAAGCTAGTCAGAAGTAATTTGTAGCCATGTAATGACCCTTAGATTTTATTCCCATGTTTGGGTTAATGGTCTGCTTGAGTTTGTCAAAAAGGGGAAAACCAACACATTGCCTTTAGCTTGATCAGATTTGACATTTGTCAAACTGAACTCGGGCCTTGTCTGTTTTTAAATTAATCATTGCCCATGTGTTGAAATCCAGTAACCCTGTGCCCATCTGCCACTGTATTAAGTGAAAACATTAACCAACTCCAAACTTGCAGTTGGTCATAAGGAGACTTCTGTGGTGAGTTCCCACGGTAATTACAGGTTAAAGAATGTTGCAGTAAGATAATAATGCAGCGGTCCAATCGCTGCCTGTGGGAATTGGAGGTGTTTACAGCATGCAGCTGATGTGTGGCCTGCCCCTTTCCCACGCTTTTTAGAACGGTCTATGCTGAGTTGCTCCGATACCTTGCTTGTTGCCATCTTGTATTGACGGCTTAACTGGTGTAAGAGGAGAAGAATGACTGTTGAGGCAGGTGAATGAAGCCTGTTACAGAGGGCTTGGATAGAGTTGCTTAACTTTCGTTCTCACCGAAATTAACCTTTATTCTCCTTGTGTTGGGTTTTTATATATCTATATCCCTCTGACACTTGAGGTCCCTGAGCTTTGCTTTTTCACTTTTCTGTTCTCAGAAGTTCTTTGTGGCGCCAACATCTGGAGCAGGATCAGGGAGAAGGACTCTGCAGGTTCTTCAGCCGTCTGCTGTAAATAAGAACCTTGGACGCATCATAGAGGTACGTGTTGGTGACTGCCATTTTGGACATTTTAAAGCGTAAACCCATTTAGTTGGAGGCATGGTGTTAAGGATCTCCACTCATTTAGAATGGCAAAGCGGTACCTAAAAGAAAGATGTGGAGTGCTGAGCAGGCGAAGGGCTCCAAGAGGGTCAAAGCAGAAGTGGCTGTCAAATCCACAAGTCCTGAGAATGAAAACCAGCCTGAGGGTGTCACGCAAGAGGCCTATGAGCTCATGATCAAAGGTAAATGATCCCTTGTCCAGTTTGCAGAAGTTAGGTGGTTTTTTTTTTTTGTTTTTTTTTTCTCCCTTTCCCCAAAACTGTACAAATTAATACTGCTGTAGTTAATGTTTGCAATATATCTGGACCGTTACTGTAACCAGGTGTTGAATTTTTATTTATTTTTTCCTTCAGAAACTCCTGGGTCCTCCTACTGGAAGGAGGTAGCAGAAGAAAGACGAAAAGCCTTGTTTAGTGTTCTCCAAGAGAATGAAAAGGTGGGTTAATTAATAGAAGGTTTGCTAATGATTAGCCATTCTACCCCACTTCTCTCTGTAGGGCTGATGAATGGGTTGTATAATAGATTTTATTCCTGCTCTCTATAATGGATTCTTAATGGTTTAACACTATTCTTTATTTTTTTTTAATTAGTTGCACAAAGACATTGAAGCCAAAGATGAACAGATCGCACAACTGAAAAGTGAAAATGAGGAGTTACAGGAGCTGGCACAGCATGTACAACACATGGCTGACATGATTGAAGTAAGCGTTCTGTGTAGTTTTCAATCCAGTTGAAACTTGACATTGCTGTTTCTATGTCCAAATGCTTTGAGATGCCTGAAGAAAACTGACTGCTAATCTACACAGGCCAAGTACACATTGAAAATTTTCGGGAGTGACGGCCACATTTAAACGTGGGAGTGAATCCCCCTAAATCAGGGGTTGGCAACTTCGTCCCTTTTGGGCTGGTTTCTAGTGATCTTGAAGACATTCATTCATTAGCTTCTTCAGGTGTGTTTGATTAGGGTTGGCGCTGAACTCTGCAGGACACCAGCCCTCCAGGACCGAAGTTGCCTACCACTGCCCTAAATCATAGGTCTTCAACCCTGTTCCTGGGGACCCGCTGTCCTGCAGAGACTGATCATTGCCCTAAATGATCGACCTGTGTACAGAACAAGACTCCCTGGCACCAATGGCACTTTCTTCCATCGTCTTGATAGAGGAAGCCGTAGTGACGTTCTGTAGTTATCAAGACGATGGAAGACCGCAGTTTAGAGTTGTTCAACTGCTGATAATAAACCATAAACAGAGACTTGATAACGTCTGTGAAACTGTATTCTAAACTGTTGTCTACAGAGGTGTCATGTATTTCCGCATTAATTTTAATTAAAGTTTAGTGTTTATGTGTGTAACTAGCCATTTTTAACATTTGCCCACTTCACAGTGTCCCCAGCTCTGTCTAAAGGTGTGGGTTTTTTTTTTTTTTTTTTTACTTTTCAGAGACTAACTGGTAAGAGTCCAGACAATCTAGAGGAGCTGTGTGAAATAGCCTTTGATGCTGAAGATGAGGACGATGAGAAACGACATGAAGATGAGAGTGAAGCTGATGAAAGTCAGGACCGTGTAGATCTGAGCACCGAAGGGTCACATGACCATAATGTGCCACAAAACGATGACTCTACAACAGAAGAAAGCTGAAATGATGCCACCTGGAAAAATATTGATCCGAAAAGACCATTATGGACCCGTTTCATTTTATTTGAACATTTTGTTTGCCTTTTTGAGAACTGAGATGCACCTTGTTTTAATACCTTTACCCTTGCTGTAAATGAGCATTTATTTTCAATACCTGTAGTTAATGTGCATATTCACTGCCAGTGTAAATACGTAAAATTGAATGCATGCAATGGAAATAAACTCATATTTTGTACACATGCTTTTAAATGGTTTACCAAACATGTGACCACTCTAGTGTGAGAGCAGCCATTCAGCTCGTCTCATGCAGATCATCTTTCTTTGAGCTCCGCTGGAATCCTAAAACCCTGAGAAGCTCCTGAGCGTAGTTTAATGGCCATTTCTCCCAGTCCAGACTCGCCAGTTTCTCCAGACTCGGCTGCAGGGCCTTGTAGTGCTTGAGGTGGCAGATAATGGGGACGTTTTTCACAACCAAGGATGTTGAGCAGGTAGCAGCTCCTGCGCTGTGATGTACAGGAGCGTTTACTGTTTGGAGACAAGAACTTCAGCAGGGTATCAGGGAGACCAAGTGCTTGTGCCTTGTTTTGGTTGGTGATGTGGAGGTAGCATATTGCACTGAGGCGTTCAAGAACTCCAATGATGTGCTGATCTGTAAGGTCTGGTGTTCTCAGGAGCTCCACCATGCTTGCCATGTACTTGTCTGCTGCTTGAGCTGCATGTTCATAACCTCCTAAAAGTTTAAAAAATTAGGTTCTGTAACTAGAGGCCCTTGCAGTGTTTCACTTTACTCATTGACTCTTCCATTATTAATGGTTCCACACAAAGCAGAACTGTTGTGCTTTTAAGTGTAGACGTGTTTCAGTACAAAAAGAGGTTGCAGAGGTAACAAAAGTAGCCCTGAGCATTGTAACGTTTGAAGTGAATGTTGACAAAGATAAGCACTGTTATTCCTAAATGTGCGCAACCTTAGGTTCACATTGTGGAAACCTAAAATGCTGAGATTGGCTGGGTCTATAAGTATGCAAAATTTCATTGTTACTTTACCTTTTAGAGCAGTGCTTGATTTCAATTCTGGCAGGAATTAAAATGACGCTGTGAAGGATGACCAGTAAAAAGTAGGCTTATTTCTTTCAGTACAATGTATATTCTATTGCTATAAATATACCCCTGCTACTTACAACTGGTTTTGTAATCCAGCATTACAAATGTAATAACGATACCAAGTATAGGTAACTACAGTACTCCATTATACACAGTTACTCACTTTTGTTTTGAACGCATTGCTTGGCAGTGATGCACTGTCACCCTTATTAAGACCACCTGCTGGCGGTTTTTCATATTTACAAATATCATTTCGCTATAAAAATGCGTCCACCTGTCATACACGTTTGTTTGTCACCTGTGTAACTAATATCCCAATGTCCCAAGCTGCGTCTGCCCTCACTGCTATGGGCAGCTGCGTATTCCGGGTCAGTCGACCAGCCTTATGGATCTTATTTTTGTGGCTTCTGTCTGGTTCAAATAGGAAAAATAAGACGATGTAATTATCATAAAATGAGGATAGGAGCCGAAACATAAAGTCTTGGATAGGATAGGAGTCTTGAAACTCTTTTCAAAAAGCTATCCCGCCCCCTCAGAGCACCATTAATGTTAAAGTGGATTTTATTGTTTAAATGTACTATTTAGAAATCACATTTGAGAAGTGTATTGTCGTCCTATATTGAATAATAAGCTAAAATAACAATATTTAAATAAGGCAAGTCTGATAGGCAAAATCGAATTGTGATTTATGATTAAACACTTCACTCATGTTTTAAAGAGATTGATGATTAGTCACAGTCAGAGTCGGAGTGCGGCACTAATATTCACCGGGATAATTCTGACTGCTTTGGCCACTTCTATTTTAATAAGTCACTTTCCTACATATCTCTCTCGGTAAATGTAAGAGTTATACTTTTTTATAACAGGGCTGCAAATGAACCAAACCCACCCAAACTTGTCTACAGAGATCTACAAACTTGAACATAAACACACATAACATCATTAATACAAAAATGATGTTTAAATTACACAAAATAAGTTAACTCTAAAGAAATACTCATAATTCATTTATTTTAAATAGACTTGACCCTAGACTAGAGTTGCTCACGCTTGATACAGAGCGTGAGCAACTGATATAAATATTGGTTGGACAACTGTGTGGAGGAGTTTGTAGCAGATATGTTGCTATATGGCATGTTAAATCTCAAGCAATGGTTATATAGATGTTGGATTTTTCTTCCTTGGGAGTGTTATATTTGCATTAATATAATCGCCCCCTCTTTGAATTTCATACCCCCCTTTTCAGCTCTGCAAAAAGCGTTTTTCAAAACAGAACGTTGTTTTCATGTCATTCAGCTCGTTATAGTGACGTCATCCATTTGGTACGCTTTCACAAAAGCCTCCATAAAATGCCAACAACAAACACTTTATCAATGTCCATTTGCTTCAGTAATAAGAGAGAGCAGGGACGAAAGTAATATTTTTCAGAAAAAACTTTTTCTTTTTTCTTGTCAGCAACTCACAAGTGTGGTCAACCGAGTGGAATTTTGTACAAATGTAGAACTACTTCAGAAATAATTTCACTTTGAATGTAAATTACTTTTGAGCCCACAAGCTAGATTTTTTTTGTCACTCTTGATTTATTAAATATGCTAATATGTAACAGTAAAGAAAAAAAAAAATGATTAGGGTTGGAGCTAAGCTCTGTAGGACACCGGTCCTCCAGGACTGAGTTTGATGACCCCTGCACTACAGGATTAAAAACAGCACAATGCCATATCTGGTAATTATGTAAAAATAAATTTTATTGCAACTTTCAGCAGAGGGAATACGGTAAACTCAAAAATGAAAAGAAAAAAAAATTAACAGTGAGGGTACATTAGCATTGTGATATCAAGTGAGATCTGCTTTCATTCAAACACTTAAGCTATTGCAAGCTGTGTTCTCAAGCCCAGACACATACAGTCACACACTCAAAAACCGTAACAACAGCTTTCCTATCAAGAAGTACATTAATTTACGTTTTAATGAGGTTTGAACAATAAATGCAGTTGAATATCACTGAGCTTCTGTCTGACATGAATACAAGGCAATAAATGTTATTTCAACCTTCTAACTTGATAGCTCTGTGCAAAGAAAGAAATCCTCAAGAAGTGATCACCAATGCTCAGAGTCAAATACTGTAACGGTGCTCATTAGACAAACTCACAAAGCAAGAAAACACAGCCGTTCACTTCTGTGACTGAATACAGAAAACAGCATAAACAAAAGTAGCATTTTTGAATATCTGTTATAGATAATTCTGATAAATAGAAACCACAAAACGGCCTTAAATATATCGACTTCTGTATCATTATGGCTTTAGGAGTTTCTGCGGTAATGCCAAATAACATGCTAAACATGTTAAGAAACAACTTACCAAACAGTTGTGCTTGTGAGGCATATACTTCAGTAACCTTTCTGTACTCGGTACATTCCTCCAAATGTGCTCTTTTCAAAGATGTAAGCCCCTGCTTCCATACAATTCTCAATGTCATAAAAAATCTAGCAAAAATAGGTCGGGTGTTCTACAAAACTGCGCTTTAATTGCCGCAATAAGTGTAAACTCACATTTGAGAGCTTTAAAGATCAAAACAGAGTGTGAAAATGTCACAAAGCGAGGCAAGCGTTTGGTTAGCAAAGAGCGTTTTCTCAGGTCAGGTGCATTAGCATACCAAAAAGACGTTTAGGAAAGGTTTCCTTGAGCACAAATACTGTATAACTCCATGAATACGCTGTTAAAAGAAGATACTGATCAATAAAACATCTTACTATGTAAAATGCCAAATATATATATATATATATATATTTTTTTTTTATTTATTTAAAAAAATCATAACCTCTCAGTAGTACCAAATCCTGACTGTACCTAATCATATTGTGAACAGTTATTTAGTACATCTGTTCTCAGTAATTATAAAAAGTGGGTGAAATCAGCATCTTATAGTGAAGAAAAAATGAAAAAAATAAATAAAAGAAATAATATTACAGTCACATGACTCAGTAGTACAATAACAATAGGCACAGAAGCGAGTTTGGATCACAGAGCAAAATATACTTCCAGTCTTCATTTACTTACAAACCAAAAATTCACAGTAATGCATCACGCTTCTCTGACTGAATATATTGTGTAAAAGTGCATTTTTATATACTCTAACAGCGCTTGTTGTAAGATCCCATGCACTCAGGCTTTAATACCATGTTAATGCAAGTGTTCGCTGCAGGCTCCGTCCATAGAAATATTTTCTTCTGACCAGTGAAGGCGAGCAATCAGTGTATTAAGTCAGCACTGTCCACGCCGGTTTGTACAGTAGTCCACATGACCGCTGGGTTCAAACACACTCCTTTCCCAGAGGTAACAGAAATCTTACTCTGTCCAGGTCCAAAAAAACTCAAGCGGGGAGCTATAAAACAGTCCCTTATAATCCCTGAAACGGAACGGCACGTACAGAGGGAAAAAATAAATCCCAGGACAAATTTAAAATAGGGATTTGCTTTCTATTTACACGCCTCCAACAGTGCAACTGCAATCTGCAAATAACTAACTTCCAATAACCCTCTTCTTGTTCGGTGAGCAACCGCTGTGACACGAGTAGCAAACATCCGGCAGAAAAGGAGACTCTGTGAAGAAGATCTCAAGATATGGGCCTAAATGGAAGGCCAAGCTTCACTGTTCCTCGGTGGTGTGTATTTTACGTCTAAAGTTGTTTTTTCTAAAATGAAGTAGTAACAGCGTTACCGCGGCGAGTCCCCAGACGCACCATTTCCCTCGGCACTGTGTCCAGCTGCTCGTATGCCAGACGCCCGTCTTCACCTGCGAACACAAACATGCTCTGTAAGAAACAGGAAGGCTGGAGATTAAGTTTTCGTGTGATCTTTACAAGCATTGAGGCCGTGTATCATTTATGTGTACATTTTTAAGACCTGCACAAATAAAATTGGACTTTAATTAAGTAAGTTTGGGAATTCAGAAAGTATGCATTAAATTTGCAAAGTAACCCTGAAAAAAATATGGTTTCCACAAAAATATCCAACAGTATTAAACTGTATTCAACTCTGATAAAAGTTTGCCGATACAGTAATGGTGTTTATAAATAAAGGCAATTTAACAGATTGTGCCAATATTCATTGAACTATATGTACTGTATATTACATGTTCAATTGTGCTTATAGTCTTTCATTCCCTACATTGGGACTCTTATTTTGAAAAAAACTTTGCTTTCCTATTCCCATTCCTCACTCAAAAAGATAGAGATAAAAATAAGCACTCTTGCATCTATTTACAACATAATTTCAATATAGCATTACAATATAAACACCAAAAAGTAAACATTAACCAAAATTAATAATTCACTAAATGTGCTGTGTTTTGAATTGCTCAACCTTCAACAGCCTTTTCAGGGTAAATAATCATAATCATAATCAGGTTTTATTGTGATTCCTGCTTTTCCATCAACAAATTTGACATCTTTTAAATTCTTAGGTATAACTTTTGATATACTATTAAATATATTTAATAATTGTTATGACCTTTGTTTTTGGCAGAACATCATTTTAAAGGCATAGTGTCCTCAAAAATGAGAATGATTTACACACCCTCAAGCCATCCTAGGTGTGTGATACTTCTTTTAGACGAATACAACTGGAGTTATTTTAAGAAGAGTCCTGGCTCTTCCTAGCTTTATAATGGCAGTGAAAGTAATGAGAAGAGATGATTGTGGAAGCAACACAAACAAAACAAAACATTTTCTCATTTGAGCTTATGATGCGCCTACATGTCTACAAGTTCACTTATACTTTCTCTTTTGGAAAAACATAGCAAAAATATTGATGACTTCATAGAATAAATGTTTTGTCTAATAAAATGCTGTCTGGAATGGGGACTCAGCATAAACAAAAAGCATAAACTTACTGAACTGACTAATAGTGCAGAGGATGTGTCATTTGTGTGAAGGGATGTATTACCAAAAGTGAGGAGGGTTTCTATGGCAATCTGGTGGAGATCTTCATCTGCTGAGTCACACAGTAACACCACAGCATCAATGCTCTCCACAGCCTGAAAATATCCCCAGACAGACAGACAGACAGAGTCTGGTAAACAATCACAGATATGATTCAATCTTCCGTTTAAGTGACGTGTGATCCAGTCAAAGAGGCGAACTGACCTGCAGGCAGCTCAAAGCGGCACAAGCAGCTCTTGATCTGTCTACTTCTGATAAGGCTTGTGTGTAACAATCAACAGCCTTTTAAAGACAAACACAGAGACAAGATTAAATTCTTCACCTCCTGATGTCCTCAAACAGCTGTAAATCTATTTATGCATGCTGTTCTTATGATTATTCAAATTTGCACATTTCATTTTTCGATATTTAATCAAATATATTTATGGGGTTTTTTTATTCTTATTTTTCCTCATTTATATTATTTATTATTTTATTTGTACCTAATTATTCAGTAATGAGATGTTGCATCTAAGATTGTTTCCATTAGTTTGTATGTATTTTAATGAATGCATTTTTTATCAATAATAGTTTTTGTTTACGTAATGTGTGTGCTATGTATATTTGTTATGTATATATACACACACAAACACATGCATGTATACAGTACAGGCAAAAAGTTTGGACACACCTTCTCATTCAATGTGTTCTTTATTTTAATGACCATTTACATTGGTAGATTCTCACTGAAGACATCAAAACTATGAATGAACACATGTGGAGTTATGTACTTAACAAAAAAAGGTGAAATAACTGAAAGCATCTTTTAT
>JAUCNO010002161.1:0-13765 GCA_032353835.1 Enteromius viviparus
TTTTTTTGGAAGTAGATATTTAGATATATTCATGAAGGTCAACCATTTATATTGACTATATTTATATTGACTTACTTATATGTAAGACCCATGTACATGTTCTCCAAGTCTTCTGATACAATATTATTACTTAAAAAAAAAACTTATTCAAAAAACAATCATTGCTGATAATTTTCCCCTATAATAAGCTGTCAACTATGGAAGCTTATTTCACCATGGAATAAAAATATTAAAAAGGTAATTGACTTTCTTGTGTCGATTTTACTTTGTATCTCTTAATTCCAATTTTTCCCCCCTTACACATCTGTGTGAGATGAATAGTAACAATTACCTTTATAATTTAATTCTGTAGTTGAAATAATCTACCATGGCAAACTTGAGCCTCTTCGAACAGATTGAGTGAGTGACTTAAGGATATGATCAGTGTCATTTATAAAGATCCAGCTCCTTTTTAGTAAAAAACTATCATGTGGCTTTAGAAGATGCTTAAAACAATGCAGAAGACATTTGACACACTTGTATGGTGATGTTTGATGCTCTATAGCTGTATTCCAAACATACAGGATATGTAATGTTAGAAAATTCCTGTAGATCTAAGATTTGGCACTCTTGCTTCAAAAGTGGAGAAATGTTTGTTTATTGATTAGCTTGTATATAGAACCTGTGTTCCACATTTGCCTAACCATATTTTTCCTTCATCAGTTTTTCCTAGTTAATCTCAAATATAACTCATCATTCATTCCTGTCCCCCATCTCCCCGCCCTGTGACTGAGAGTTATCTTTGGAAAATATGTAGTCGCAACACCTAAATACCCCCCCATCTGTGTCTTGGCAGCATTTGGTAGCGGCGCTGGGTTTGGGGGTGCGGCAACAGGAGGTTTGTCGTTCGGGTTTTCCTCTAGCAAGCCATCTGGAGGGAGCCTGAGCGCAGGTGTGTTTGTTAGCACCCTCCTCCATCTTCCCTGCTTTCATCAACGCTAACCATTACTAACAGCTCCCCCCTTAATTATCATCCTTTCCCCCAGAATGCATCAACATCGTGCTGCTTAAGGGCAAGCATTGCATATTGGAGAGCTTGCGGTGTAAATTTTGCATGGTTTAAGTGACATGCTTAAATGCTTGAGAAATACTTCCTGCTCACGTTTCACAATCTTTGGTTCTCAGGGTTTGGAACATCTAACACCTCTGGCTTCAACTTCAGTAACCCTGGTATCAATGCATCAGCTGGATTGACCTTTGGCGTTTCCAACACACAAAATCCTGGATTTGGGGCAGGAGGGCCACTGCTACAGCTCAAAAAGCCACCAGCGGGAAATAAGAGGGGAAAGAGATAAAACAGCAAGTCTATATAAGGGTAAAGGGAAATGTCATGAGGATGCGTGTCTCAGATCTTTATTTTTATATATATATAAATATATATATATGTGTGTATGTGTACATATATATTTTCTCTGTTGGATGCCATTGAAGGATTTTTGAGATTCTGTTCGGTTCTCCCTTTTACCCTTGTGACTGCTGTGTTTGTTGTCTGAGTTGCGTAAGATCTAATGGAGCATATTTTGTGATGCACAGAATACCCGTGAAGGGATTTCAATGTAGATGCTCTCGATGTTGAAGATACTCATGAACTAAGTTTACCTGTGTCTTAGTGGATTTATTTTAAACCACTTGTTCTGTGATTGTAAATGTGTCATCCCATCCCATTACGATGACCTGTGTTTATTGGTTTTCTGGTTACTTGTACCAAATAGATGTCAACCTGTATGAGAATGTTCAATTTGTATACTCATTTTTTGTTTTTGTCTCCTTTTGTTACCAAATAGTGAAAAACAATTTCTATACTTAAGCAGACTTTGTGCAAACAAGTATTTTCGACTTGAAAGGTGTTTGTTATTAAAAGAAGCGACAATGATAATTGTCTCGAGTCAATTTTATTTTGGTTTAGTTTTTCTTACGTACATAATATTTAATGTATTAGAAGTACAACAGATGCAGTTTATATTTTTTATTAAAAATATTTCTTATATAACTGCACGTGTAATACTATTTAGATGTGGTAGTAATTCCTCCTATCCTTATATGTGGTAGTCTGGAGCGAAATTAAAAATCCTGTCATGGAGGGACGGGGGAGGGGTTAATATTAATTTACGTTTTCCGACGTTCAGACTAAATTAATGAGTATTAACAAGACTTGCGCCTGCTTAGCAATGTCTGCTTTTTAGCCAATCGGGTAAGTCCACTCTGTGAACGTAATGCAACGTCATTAATATTCGTAACCAACCCTTCCCTGTAGAACAGCGAATGGAAGGCGGGGCCAAACCGGCGGAGTTGGTGGGGCACGGAAGAGACGGATCACATCCCTCTTTTTCCGTCTTTTGTAGTCAAGAAGGGGAAAGATGGCGCCTACACATGTACTGAGATGCTGCCAGAGGGGTTTGGCGTGGATACCGGTGATATTTATTGCCTTAGTGGTGTGCTGGTCGTATTATGCATACGTGGTGGAGCTGTGTCTGTGTAAGTGGGCTTTATTTTTTCATATCTGTGGGGGACGCGCCTACCGGAAGTCACTGAACTGAAACATCAGGGAATGGTTTGTTTACATGAGCAGGCTAATTAGCGTAACTTACTGATTTTAAACTGGAAGCCAAACAACAAGGATTAACGTTATGATTTTGGAGCATATGTTCACACCGTATTCAAGATCAGGAAGTGTGTGTATAAGCTGAGTGGTGACAACTGCATTTGTTTATTTTACAGCTAACGTTATTCATTTTAATGTCAATTAATATTTATATGTAACTTAGTCATGTAGTAGTATCATTATAAAATAATGTTTAGAGTGTTACCTGTAAAAGGTTAAGTGACGCGTCCAGGTTCCTCTTTAGAAATCATATTTGTTTAGAATTATTAGCACAAATCGTATTTTTACTATGGAAAAGATTCTTGTTTTAAGTTTGTAAGCAAACATGTTAACAAAGTCGAGCCTTAAATCACTTGTCCAGTTAAAGTGCATTTCATATTTAAGCAGTGTTCATAGAAGCAGAAGTGTTAAAGCAGATGTGCAATGAGTCATAGCTGCTAAACACTTTCTCTTTTTCTGTTTCTGTTTCATATTCTCTGCAGTTACTATTCCCAGCACTCTTGAAAAAGGTTAGTAAACCACTTATTTTCAGGGAAAGGCTAACTAAGGGATAACATACATTTTGCATCACCTTTAAGGTGTTTGTAAACTGACTGTAATTCAGTTTGTCATTAATTTACACAATAATAATAATAATTATATTATTATAATAATTAATAATTAATTATTATTATTGTTGTTACATTTTAGTTTTATGCTAAGCAGTTTATACTGCATTCTAGGTAGAGATTAAATAAATAAATTAATTGAAATGTAAAGCATTTTAAATAAATATAATAAATGCACCGAAATGTTGATTTGGGTTTAAATTATTTTATTATATAATAAAAAATAATGCATTAAAAAAATAAAAAAGACATAAATTGAAACAACACTTTTGAGCAATGACCAACTGACCGATCCAAATAAATAATTTTAAAGATTGTTGTAAATTCCCAAGCCAAATAACTATTCCATATTATTATACCAAGGAAATGCATTAATTTCTAGAGTTAAATATATTTGTATAAATGTTTATAAAGGTACAGAGTCTCTTTGGCACAGTTGTCAGGCTACTATGGGTTTATTTGGTGCTGACTTTGGCCTTCCAGCACAGTCAGACTGCATCAGCATTCACAAACGTGGCTCGGACTGTTTCTGGCAGGCTTTTCTCTGCGGGCTCATGCAGTCTTGTTGTTAATGACTGTACTCTTTCTGTTCCATGCAGTTGTCTACCTGGCTGTGTTTCATGTGTCGTTCATCATGTTTGTGTGGTCGTACTGGAAAACCATCTTTACAAGACCAAGCACCCCTTCCAAAGAGGTACAGCAGATATAAAACAAACTGTTTTATTGGTTTTGTGAATGCAGCACATGGAGTGAATGGAGTGAATGTTTTATACGTATCATTGTATCCACTATTGTTGTTCAAACGGCGCATGCTGCTGATTTGTAGGCTGATTGCTTTGTATTGTGTGTCAGTTCTGTCTACCCAAATCTGAGAAAGAGCAGTATGAGAAGGAACAGCGTCCTGAAACTCAGCAGGAGATCCTGAAGAGAGTGGCCACCAGTCTGCCGCTCTACACCCGCACCGGGGCAGGAGGTTAGAGTCTCGCAAACACAATCAAACACGTCAAATAAGATGTAATACGAAATTATGTACCTCGAAGTCCTGATCACCGGATCCAAGCAGACACAAGTTTAGCCACTTTTTGATTAAATGAGATGAGTTTTAGATTTTAAAAATCTTTTATAGTCTTTATTGTTAACTTATAAATGGTTATAAATGGGTAGCTGATGTATCAATGTGACCACAAAAATGTGTAAAGAAACTTTTGAAACTCAAAGAATGCAGATACATTTTTTCATGTTATTCATACATGAATATATTTTTTGTCCCGTTTGTATTTGTTGACTACCCATATATATATATATATAGTGCATGTGCAAAAATTGTGCAATCCAATTAATCTCAATCAAACTGCTGTTGGATTATTTTGACATGGTTAAATAAATAAAAACATAACACATAAAAAAAATCTGATTTCTAAATAAACACTTTATACATATATTAATGGAAAAAAATATAAACCTTCACTTATTTTCAGAAAAAGGCAAACTAAGGGATGACATACATTCATACAAAAAAAAAAAAAAAAATATATATATATATATATATATATATATATTATGACTTTATGATATCTATAATAAAGTCATGTTTTTTCTAATCTATATATACTTCTTTAGTATAATTACTATCATTATTATTATTACTTTCACTACTGATTTGATGTTTGTTTTTTTAAATTATTATTTTAATCAATTTTGTTAATCAAATTGTTTTTATTTTTTTTCTTACTATTTATTTATTATTATACATACACCTTTATTTATTTATTTTTATTATTATCAGTTTATTACTACCCTCATTATTGTCTATTTTAACCTTGATTTTGGCGTAAAAATAGACACAGAAATTGGAATAATTCCCCCTACCCTCATCTTCTAGCTATCCGATACTGTGATCGTTGCCAGGTCATCAAGCCAGACAGATGTCATCATTGTTCTGCATGTGACATGTAAGTTACTGTAGCGTCTAATGAATATTTCTTTTGACATTTTGTCAATTAAGCTACTCAGTACACCGTATTTTTTGTTCTTTTTTGGATGCCCTTAAAACTCAGTGCTTGTTACTCACAGGTGTGTATTAAAGATGGATCATCACTGTCCATGGTGAGTGAGACGCAGGTTGTTGACACCAAAATTGAACTTGTTGAAAATAAATGTGAAGCTGCTACCGTCTCTCTTCCTCTCAATGTTCTGCAGGGTGAACAACTGTGTGGGTTTCTCAAACTACAAGTTCTTCATCCTGTTCCTGACTTACTCGCTGGTTTACTGCTTATTCATCGCAGCCTCTGTCCTCCAATACTTCATAAAGTTCTGGACAGTGAGTAGATCCCTCACCTTTCATCTTATTCATTTGTGAAAATGTATGTCAATATTTTCATCACCATATTGTGTCAAATAAAGGTAGGTCGTTATGTGGATAAAAATTGGATTTTAGCAGGTTCCTGTCTGCATTTCCTCCATGTGCTAACCATGCATCGGTTTCTGTCTTGTCCACTCTGCCACCCTCATACATGCTGTCCTTTCCATTTCATAGTTTGTTTACACTACCGGTCAAAAGATTTTTTTTTAAATAAAATAATAAATACTTCTGTTACGTAATGATAAATTTAAGCAAAAGATATAAATAGATGATATAAAATATTTATATTTCAAATAAACACTGTTCCTTTATTAAGGAAAATCCTTGAAAAACTGTTAAAAAAATATTGAAAAAAAATATTAATATACCTAAATAATCATGTGATACAAGACTGGGGTAATAAATAAAATTTTAAAATAGAACTAATATTTAATAGTATTACTTTTTTGATTAAATTAAAGCCAGCAGAAGACGTTTTTCAAAACATTAAAAAATCTCACCGACCTCTCTGCATCTGAAGCTTTTGCTCTCCCTCTGTGCTCTTCCTGTGTCTAACAGTCTGTCTCTGTTTGCACTAAGCTTTGCCGGAGGAAATCGGCAGAGAATTGTCCGAAGGTAATCCCTCACAGTGTTTAGTAAATGTGACATTGTTGACGCAGTGAGTTACATCAACCGTTTTTTGTCGCCTTAACCCTGTGACCCTGACGTTCCTGTCAAGTTGTGTCAGAGTGACCTGTTGCCCATGTCTTGCTGGTTGTTGATCTTTGTCTCACGGATCTCCTTTCTCTCTCCCCCCTCTCTCAGAGTGACCTGCCAGAGTCTCACGCCAAATTCCATGTCTTGTTTCTCTTTTTTGTGGCGGCCATGTTCTGCATCAGCATTCTTTCACTCTTCACTTACCACTTGTGGCTTGTGGGGAAAAACAGGTCCACCATAGGTAACACACCTGACCATACTCGCTTCTCTGTCTCTTTGTCTACATGTTTATAACAAAGCTGTCGTGCCTCTAGACAACAGCTCACTATTGTTACCATAGCAACAACAGTAGACTTGCTGTGCACAGGCTAAACCTTGTTCAGATTTATTTTGGTAAACTGGTCATTTAGATGTCCTTGTGTAGACCAGATCAGTCCAGCAGTCTTTGAAGCAGTTCCTTGCTTGTTTTTCCATCAGACCTTGTCATTTTATTTTGAAAAAAAAATAAATGCACTCAGTCAGCTTCGGTCACAAGAGCTCATGGTTTCATGTTGTGGTTCTACACTACATCTACACTTTCATTCAAAAGTTTGGGGTCAGTAAGAGTTAAAAAAAAAAAAAAAATGATTTTAGAGTCTCTTATGCTCACCAAGAGTGCATTTAAAATACAGTAAAACTTTGTGAAATATTATTCATAATTACAATACCTATTTACTGCTTGAATATGTTTTAAAATGTAATTTATTTATGTAATACAAAAGCTGAATTTTCGTCAATACTAGTTTTCAGAAATATCAAGAAATGTTCTGAAAACATTTGGGCTGATTAATATTTTTGTGGACACATTTTTACAATTGTTTTAATTACTAGACGGTTCAAACGAACAGCATTTAATTTATGTTGACGTTTTTAAAACAGTATTGTTGTACTTTTACTTTCAGTTAATTTAATACTTCCTTTCTGAATTAAAAAAACCTGAACTTTTAAAAAGGTATGCATTTTAACACACTTCTGTGTTGTTATTTATGTTCAGAAGCGTTCAGAGCCCCTGTCTTCAGAAATGGCCCTGATAAAAATGGATTTTCCCTGGGCTTCAGCAAGAACATTGCTCAGGTGTTTGGGGACCAGAAGCTGTACTGGCTACTTCCTGTCTTTACCAGGTGAGACTAAATATTAAAGGGTTACTATACCCCAAAATTAATTTTTTTTAATTAAACACTTACCCCCATGTCGTTCCAAATCCGTAAAAGCTTTGTTCATCTTTGGAACACAATTCAAATATTTTTGATGAAAAGCGGGAGTCTTGTGAATGTCCCTTTGACTCCCAAACAAGTACGACTGGCAAGGTGCAGAAAATATGAAAGATGTCATCTGAATGCTCCAGTAGTTCAACTGTATTATTATGAAGCTACGAGAATACTTTTTCTATGGAAAGAAAACAAAAATACAACTTTATTTAAAGGTTCGGCATTGTAACCTCACCCTAGCACCACTTTGTAAATCATGCGATCATGAACACACAGTATGTACGCAGTTGTGCATTAGACACATTGGAAAGATATGTCTTATACTTGTATTCACGCTTTGATTGGTACGAACAGTGTATCTTTCCTTTTAGTTTTCTTCCTGTACAAAAAGTATTCTCAGCGCTTCATAAGTTACGGTTGATCCACTGATGGCAGAGGGAACAGTCAGGCGACGTCTTTCATACTTTCTGCATCTTGACCTTGGTAATTATTTGGCAGTCGATGGGACGGTCGGTCACAAGCCTCCCGGTTTTCATCCAGAATATCTTGAATTGCGTTTTACCCAAATAAATGCAGTCAGTTTTGCATGGTCAAAACTACATTTTCCACTCAAAATCTAGTTTGGAAATTGGATAAAGTATCTATTAAATGATTTTTCTGCTATAGTCAAGGAGACGGCTTTTCTTTTCCTACACGGTTGGTTACTGTTGATCCAGAGCAGCCTACTGAATGTCTCCATCCTGGCGGGTCGGATAAAGGGTGAGGAACCATTTCTTCTTTTACTTTTGGGTGGTTGCTATCCTGAACCAGATGAAAAGCACTCTCAATGTGGTTCTTTCCCTCAGTGCTGTAGAAGGGTCTGCTGAGCAAACCACCCCTCTCAGTGAGTCCCAAAACCATCTGTTAGGCAACGATTACCACATTGAAGATCACAAAGAGACAGACAACTCAAAGTCTGGTAAGTGACTTATTTTACACCACTCTAGCAAGGAATGACAGGAAAAAAAAGTTCTAAGAACATCATTTTGCCTTTCAGATGAAAGTGAGGCCATCACTATCTCCATTAAGAGCGAGTCATAGCCAGGTAAAGTGATTTCATATGCAATATATACAATACAGTTTGTACAATATACAATAAGGTCAGTGACAATGAAGACTTAAGTAATGGAGGAATAAATAATTACAGAATAAATGCACCCTTGATACAAAAAAACAATCTTACTGACCAAAAGCTTTTGAACTGCAGTTACAATGTCATTTCCTTTAATAGGACTGAAGCTGGTGAGGGGTGAATCCTCAGTGGTCTCGTGCCTTTGACTCCCAGTATTGGGGACTGTTGAGGAGAATCACAGCCATCAAAGCTGATGCCTTAAACAGCTCTTTTTCTCTGAAAGCTCCTGAACACTTTTCTTTGCTCGTCGCTTCTGGAGCATCCCAAATCGGTCCTCACATCTGTAAAAATACTCCCAGTCCCCGTTTATCTGTAGTAGCTGCACTCTTTTAACAAAGAGATTTGCACGCATGTCTTTCACATCCATCGTTTTTGCACAGCCAATTGTTTTGTTGCTCAGGCCTTCACGAGACATGGAGATTTCACGTGCATGTGAATTGATACAGGCGCTAGAACTTTCGTAACCGTTTACCTGGAAATGCACCACATCTGGTACCCCCACTGCTGTTGATTGGAGGGAACGATGGGAAATGTTTTATTTTTTGGATCCATACCGAGTCAGTGGTGTGACTGAATTCATCTGGAATCCCACGTGCCATTGTGTTGATGGCTCCAGAGTTAATAGACACCTCAGAGCGCATGGTGCTCATTCGCACTTTTACATTATAGAATATTATACTTTAGTTTTTTTGGACTTCATTAAAGTTTTAATATGTGTGCATATATATATACACACACACATGTTCACAAAGTGCAACGGAGTGTGTCCAGGCTGAGGAAAAATACCTGCAACCGACTGAGTATGTTTTTTGTGTATTAAGCTGCTTCATTTATGGTGACTTTTATTATTACTATTATTTTTGTCGTCGTCTTGAGATGATTCTGGTGTGAAATGTTGTGCACATTTTGTATGCCAAATAAAGGGCTTAATACCAGAGCTCTGAACTCTACAGGAGTGTTTACAAAATGTCAGTAATACCTCTCTGCTCGTGCAGTGTAGCCAGTGTCATCTTGGAAACCAAATTGAAATCTTTGTAGGTTCCTCCTGCAGTATCAGAACTGGCCAGCAGGCGGCATTTACACTGCTTGATATTGTATTACGCGGTCAATGGTCTTTGGTATTGTACCACCAGACTTTATTAGTCTCAATCCTCAATTAAATTATGTTTGTACCCTTTATTTCCTTTTATATTTTATACATAAGCATTGTAAATAGCTCTATAGATTCAGAGTACTTATTTTTAAGCCATTTTTGCAAATCGGTGAAATGTTCTTTTTGTGTATTTATATTATTTGTATACTTTGGTCCAGTGTGGAAAAATAATTGTGCTCGTCAGCTGTGACTGTAGCGTGAGCTTATGTGGAATTGATGTGTGGAAATCCAGATGCGTTTATGTACTACAAAGTGAACTGCGGTGATTGTTTGTGTTCTGATTTTTCTAAAGCAATGCCTTGACAAATCAAGACATACGTGCAAGTGTCACTGTTCTGGAGTGATTGTTGTAAATGAGGGTGAAACAAGTAAATAATCCAGTAAAAAGAGACAAAATAACTCCATACAGAAAAACAAAGCATTCTTTCGTGAATTTAGATAGATGGAGCATTTTATTTATACATCTACAGCATTTTATGGCAAACTTCAGTGTCACAGATCTGACTTTGAATGGCTTGTAAGTATTACCAGATGGGTTTTATTGTTTGTTAAAACATCTTTGACTATTGTTGTGCTGACAAAATTACAGTTTATCGCTTTTACCATCAGTGACCATATTTTGACTTTCAGCACAGCTCTGATGATTGCTAGTGTTTACAAAGATTGCAGGAAGTAATTTTGTATGTGAAATGTTGTAGCTGTTTTTGTGGTGATAAGGAATGTGTATATTGGTAAAGAATGTTCTAATGGGTTTTTTAGTCTTTGGGATATGCATTATGAATTACACAACCTTTATAATATTCTTATTTTCTTTCTTTTTTCTGCATTCATTACATTTTATACTTTATTAATAAGGAAAAAGTAAACATGAAGCCATAATGAAATCATTCTAGAAGATTTGGTGTTGGTCTCTTTGTATGATTTTTTTCTGTTGCAATCAAATAAAAAACAAAAGTCTTGTGCTTCAATGCATGTCATGTTACTTATTTGATCTGCTGATGTGCAAGGCTGGAGGTTAGAATTTTTTTTAATTACGTCTTTTAAAATACATGTTACAGATAATGTTGAAACAAATGTTGAAACAAAGACATTTTTTAATTTTAACATGGATATTTTGTGAATGAAGTACATGCTTATATGTAACAAATAACAATAAATGTTTTTTTTTATAAATAAAAACTGCAACAATTATATTTTGCCTCTCTCTCACTGTGTGTGTGTGTGTGTGTGTATGTCTGGTCTGTTCTTTACCCTGAACTCTTTCCAGCTTATTAGCACTGAGGCCATTGAACTTTTCCCAATCACAAGTTCAGCATGTTAAACATACTTTCCTCATACTCTAACAATCTTTATCAAAATTTGTATATGAATTGGCAGTCTTGTGAACTTTGCTCTGTCTTGAGTTGTAACCGAAATCCTCCCCGTTAGTGTTCATGCTCGTTTAACACACGAAGCCTTAGTTTCAATTACATATATAGCGTATTCTAGGCATATCCTACCTAACAGTCTATCTATTCATCCCTTCTCTAAACCGACTTAAATGTAGTTTTATTAGAAATACAAGACGAAACAAAATCAAAAATTCCACATTTGTTACTACTTTGTTTTTATTTTTATACATACACTGACGTTTATAGTGACTACTAGGCCTATACACACGATTGTATTATGTGATAGTATTCTGTTTTAAGGTAATAAATTGTCTATCCTTTACTTTACCGAGTCATTTTTCAGTTATCTCAAAGCGCGACCATGTGTAAGAGTGTGACGCTATTGCGCAGGCGCAGTGTAGTCGGATGAAAGAGTATTTTCATTGGCCAGTGATCCATCATTATTTACCCCTTGCATGGGCGGCCCCTTTAACAAGTGCAGGGATTCCTCTACACAACAAATCTACAAAACAGCCTGCTTTCCTCTCAGTTTGTCAGTCACATGCATGCTGAAACTGACCTGTGGTGAGGACAGCGGGGTTTCCACGGATTACAGTTTGCCCTGGTCCTCGTAAATAAACGCTTAGTGTCAAGATGGAAATGTCTAATTTCACACTTTTTGATCCGCGATGCAGACAAGAGGCTCCGTTCTCTATTGATGTTATTATGCGTAAGTTTCTTTAATTTGTTGGCTATTTCTACATAGTTCTCGAATGTTAATTTTCCTTGAGTCTTCAGTCAAAACACAAAGTTTCTCTTACTGCAGAATGTTTGTTGTTTTTAATGAGGATACGTTAAAATATGCACAATCCCGCTGTAGTAAATAGTATCAATTTTTTAGAAAAAAGTAGCTACTTATCAAAAGACGAACTATTACACTATTTTAAGGAGACAGTATTATTAATTAACAATTAGTAATTTGACAATAATTATAATGTGGCAATTATACATATTTCCTTCAATTTAAATACAGAACATAAAACATTAGATATTAGGCTTTCTAAATAATAAGTCCAAACTGGCATAAATTACTCTGGTCATATTTAAAAAAAATATATTTTAAATGATATTCAGATTTTTATTTACTTATGAGTCAGAATATAAGTTAAGTGTACTCCAGAAAGGCTTTTTTAACGTTAAGATATCTGTATTGTTCACAGTTACTTTTGTATTTGACTTTGATGTTCACACCATTCATTTTTCAGATAGAAGAACTGATGGATCCGTCGTCTGTTTTTATATGGTCATAGAAAAACTCATAAAGGTTTTTTAAAAAAAGCCAATGAAGCAATAGTTAATATCTTACACTGCTTCCCACTGCTTGTTGATAAGAAGTGGTTGTCCTGTGGTTCAGTGCTCTTTAACTTGAGTTTGCGTACCTGATAATGTTGAATGGCACTAATGTAGTTTTTTTTCCTGAACTAGACTATATGTGTGTCAAAGCACATTCTTGTTTCGATAGTTATTACCTGTACTTAAACTCGCAGTAGAGGGAGGGATGAGAGTAAAATGCGTAATTGTAAACACATTTGTAATTTGTCCTCAGACGAACTGAGTTCTTGTTATAACGACAAGAAAGTGCATGTTGTGATGTTGTTTGCTGTGATTGATGAAGGCTTTTGGAGGGAAGTTGGGAAATGAAGCTTGAAAATGTTGAAGCTTGAATCACATCATTGAACAGATTGAAACACAGGACACCTGGATGGTGTAAAACTCACCAGAACAATGTGTCATACATCAAGTATCATTAAAACAACATTGGTAATAAGTGATGCAATCTCAAATGGCTTCAGCATGCATGGGCTGGTATGGATTTCAGCACAACATATGGCTTTTCCAAGGTTGTGAAACCGTTATTCATTGGTTTAGATTTTTCCAGCACACTTCATCCAGACTGGAAACACATGGATATTTAGAAAGTCATTTATAAAGCTTCAAAAGGATGTGATGGTTTTAAAAGAGTCTAGGAAGTTATAACTTTTTGCCTCCATAAATCTAGAATTGTCCTTTTATTCCACATAATATGTCTTTAACTTTTTATTTCATTATACAATTATATTTATGCAAATAATGTGATAAATAAATGAATAAATAAATAGACACATCGATAGTGTACTATGCCCTTTATTATATTTTCCAAAAAATAGAAGATGTGGAAAGTTATAAAATTGTTTGCCTCCGTAGTGTTGTTCTTTTTATTCCATGCTAGTATCTGTCTTTACCAGTTTAATTTATATATATATTATTTACATTTATATTATATTTATATTTATTATTTATTATTTAATTTATTATTATTTATTATTTTATTATCTTTTTTTTTGACTTTTTTATTTCATTTTAGCAATAAATCAATAAATAAATATGTATATATATATATATATATATACAGTTAGGCCCAAAAATATTTGGACAGTGACACAAGTTTTGTTATTTTAGCTGTTTACGAAAACATAT
>JAUCNO010002162.1:0-13765 GCA_032353835.1 Enteromius viviparus
TTCACTTTTAAATGATTCATAACTCTATCTACAAAACATAGATAAACATATTAATATATCACTTATTAATTATTTATAAACACGTAGTTATATTTTGTAAATGATTATTTCATCATTAACTAATCACTTATAAATGCCTTACAACTGAACGTTATTATAAAGTGTTACCAAAAATTATTTTTTTTAGCAACTAATGGGATTTGATTTCTTCTGTTTTGCATTTTGTGTTCTTTTTTGATGAGTAGTAATATACAGTAAAAAAAAGTGGAAAATATTTATTAATAAACGCTGGCTTATTTGCTTCTGAATAAAAAATAAGTAATTTTAAGATGCAAAAATTTGAAATTGTGAGATACACTGTAAAAATTATTATTATTATTATATTATGAGATTATTATTTTAGTCTTTGTACTTCAAAATTGAAAGTTAAATTTAATTTTATTTAATGTTTCTATGCAATTTTGTGAAAATATATGAGCATTTTCTTGGTGAAAATTGTTTCTACTCTATTCATAAGTGTATTAAAGCATATAAATATTTATATAAATAAATATATTTGAATTTATTCACCCAGTCTACGGTCTTATTTGAGCAGATTTGACAATTTAACTGAATTATTTATATTCTCTAGTAATGGCCTACACTGTGGGGGAAAAAAGTGTTTCCCAGATGATGTAATTCTTTCAGGTGATGACCTCTAAACAGCCTGTGGTCCTTCATGCAAAGAAGGAATTCAAATGCCTTCATGTCTCTGGAGATGGATAATGTGGTTAATGGCACAGAAGGGCCCAATATGCATGTGAGCTTTGCCAGGTCTTGACGACATGTGCTGTATCCAGGTGCGCTTTCCAGCCGCTCTTCGTTTAAATACGTGAGATGCGTGGTTGCGCTGTTTCCAGCTTCAGCCTTGGCAGCCAAACGCACCTAAACGAGAGTGTCTAGCTGGCTGAGCGCAGCGGCAGAGTGTGCCCTCGAGCCATGGTATCCAGAGTTCAAAGCACTGCTGTCTGGAAATTGAGCCTCAATCACCTTGATTGGGGAGAAAATGACCTCTTGTCTGCGGCATCTGCAGCTGTGCAGATGGGAGATGGGTATTCTTAAAAAAGGGAGTTCCAGGATGGCTGGATAAATTAGCATGGTCATTTGGTATGGATCTTTCCCTGTCTTGGTAAACTGAGGACTGTTGTACACAAATAGCGGTAGATAAATCCAACGGCATAGTGTCAAGTGTTTTCTAGAAGGAGTAGTCAATAGAAAAAAACGATGTCTTCAAAGTATGTGCCAGCCACAATTCCGAAATGAAGATGTTGACTGTTAATAAAAGCATAATAAAAGTATTTTAACATTTTTATTTATTTATTTATTGAAGAAAGAAAGTATATCATGCTCATGCATTTATGTGACCCAAAATACAATAAAAACTGAGATATATATGTGTGTGTGATTTATTTCTGTGATGGCAAAGCTGAATTTTCAGTATTAGTCCATTCACAGTGTCACATAATGGGGCAGTTTCCCGAACAGGGTCAAGACTAGTCCTAAATTAAAATAAATGTTAAGAGCTGTCTTAACTGGAAAACGCTTGCACCGACAATACATTTTTGTCATTGTTTGGTCTTAAAATGCTCACAGATAATGCATTTTTGTAAAACATGTTTGTAAAAATTCTTAAATGTCCTAAATTAGCAAAGGTCTAGTCCTGGCTTAATCTAATCCCTATCCGGGAAACTGTCCCAATATGTTTAGTAATCTACTTTTAATAGTTGCTGATGACACACTAGTAGACCAATAACAGCACTCCCTGCATTAAAAAAATTTACTAGACCCAGAAAATGTATAGTTAAATAAAAATGAAATGAAAAAAGATACAAAGGAAAAATATCCGTGATGCACATGAGCTGTTGGCTCTCAGAGACCCAAGTTCAAGCCTGACCTGGGTCAGGTCCTGATCCCACTTCCATTTTCCAGTCTTCACTCCACACATCCTGTAAATAAAGGCAAAATGCCTCAAAACACATTTAGCATTTCCTTACAAAACAGGTATAATGCCTTGTTATTAGAGTCAAATGCTGGTCTCCGGTTTATCTAATCCTCCTCCAAGAACTTAAGCTGTTCGTGACAGTCTGAGAGGTTATTCCATGTCGAGATGCTAAAATATGTCTTAAGGCACTATAAATACGGGAGGAAAATATTACACAATCCCGAGGCAGAACCGAACGGTTGCGGGCGGATCTGTTTAATGTACCTTGTACCGCTTTCGCCATCCATGTTTTGGAATTTCATTGAGGTGTTTTGTTGACGCTGTCGTTCCTTTTTGAATTTGTTCTGTTTGTTTGAAGTTCACCAAAGCCTGTGGTTCACCTATGACAAAAAACTGCTGTGGGTCCTTTCCGGAACTGGGTTAAAAGCCTCGGCCAGTGGGTCCTTGAGTTTCCACCGCATAACAACAATGTTTCAATTCGTCTAATCGGGGGTATTTAGGATAAGTAAACTATTACTCTTTGGGATTTCTTCAGAAGACATGGCCCAGTCATGCCGGTCTTTTATTCGAACCATTTGTGTGCGGTTGGAAGTCAGGGGCGGGCAGCTGCCGGTGGAGCGAGTGGAAGGATGGAGGAAAGATCGGATAGCCCTGGGAGAAAGTCTGAGAAGCGCAGAGTGAGAGGTCTTGGCTGCCAGTGCCAAACCACACGCAGCTTGCGTGATTGTGGCTCTGCTGCCTGCACACGCTCCCCCTTTCCTCCCCCAAACTCCCAGAAGCACCTGCACGCACCGCCACCTGACCTCCTTGACCTTTGAACTTTTGAGAACTGTCCGGACAAAATCCCGGGGGAAAAAAAGAAAAGAAAAAAAGTGCAACAAACATCTTCAAGCGGTCTAAGTTTAGCTCTTACTTCACCCTCTCTTGTGCGCATTTCAGACGAGCTCCAGATTGAAATAATAAAAGCACAACCGAGTCTCTGACCCGTGATCATCTGCGTCTCAACTGAATGCTTTTTGTGATATCTTACCGTTATAATTCATACACGTTTTTCCATTACAAATGCACTTCGTCGACAGGTTGATTCGCAGCGCGCGCTGATTTATGACGCTTAACGAGAGCGCAACGAGCTGATAGATTCATTTCTTATCAGGTCGTAGCGCTCATGTAATGGTCTCACTCAGGGGTCTCACACATATACACACACACACACTAAATATGTATAAAAGGAAGAAAGTTTGAGCGGGAGCCAAAAGCCAGATCTCGCCAGCAGCTTTTTAATGGCACAGGTTTATAATGAAACACTCCTTTAGCCCCCTTCCCAAAGCAGTGACGCTATCCACACACACACATATTAGAAATGCACGCTATTCATAACATGTGAGTCTATCACGAATGGAAAGAGGCATTTTAGGGGATGAAGAGAACTCAAGCCTTATGAAACCCAGGTCTGAGAAAGAAAAAAACCTGCGCAACTTGCTAAAATATTGCATTCACACAAAAGGCCTTTGCCCAGTTAAAACAGATGCATAGAGGTCGACCCCTAAATGGGGTCATTGTGATTTGTGGGGTTACAGTTATGAACATGTCTGTCCCGCTTCGGCTCTGGCTGGCCTCCATGAAAAAGCCAGTGATGAAGTAAAACTTCCTGTACAGCCACAACACACACAAACCATTACTTAGAGCCTGACCGTGACTATTATGCAGCCCTTGTTCTGCACATCCTAAGATACAAGGCATGCTAAACAATAGCGCAAGCTCACAGAAAGAATAAATATTGTGCATGAGATTTAAAATCTCTTATTTGTTCAGTAGCTTCACAAGAGCTTTGAATTACGAGATTGGTAACGAGACACATTTTCCACTTTAATTTTCAACCACAAGCTTTCTATTCTGATTCTGATTCAGTGTGGTTTGTTTTTAACTCTCTTTTTTATTATTTGATAATAATCAGCACATCTGAACACATAAGAAAAATCACAGAGAGAGTGTATACAATCAAAAAGCTTCCTTTTTTTATTCAGTGAAGGATTTGTCTTCATTTAAAGAATATTCAAAAGAGTAATCTCAGTGTAAATCGTAATACACTGGTAGTGCTGAATGTGAGACATTTGTACATGAATTGGACTACACAGGTCATAGCTTTGTTACTTTGTATTTTTTTCCGCCATTGTTTGACAGTACACTTTTTTGAAATCCTATTTTATCCAATTTGAATTCAGTAGATTCAGTAGTGTGAGTGCAATTCTGCTAAATAAATAAATCATATATATATATATATATATATATATATATATATATGAAAAAAAAAGGTTTTTATTGTACCCCATTATGTCAATCTACAATTATGTAAATTGTTTTGTCATTTAATCATCTGCATGCAAAACCTCTGTAAAGTCCACATTTAGCGTATAAATTCAATTACTTATGCTTTTCTTTTAAATGAAACGTGCAGAGCTTATGCTTTCCATAGTGTCTCTTTTCTTAGCCACCCAGCCGACACACATTTGGGCCCCAAAATATTCCCATGTGTTGCCAGCGTGAGGCTGTCAGCTCTTGTTACCCCAATATCACCCAGCAGCTTTGAACGAGCAAAGCCCACCGGAGCAACAAGTTCACAGCCTATTGTGTCATTTCCGCTAGTGTGAATGCATAGAAAGGGGTCATTCAGGCCAGCCTCACCTGATACAAGAAACCCGTTGCAGTAACAGTTGTGTAAGCAGACAATTTATGACTGACGGAAAATATAGAACCCTCAATTCTTCGAGGATCACTAAGACTTGGAGACCACAGTAAAACCGTAGCCAAAAACAGACAGCGAGTATTCAGAAAAAGACAGTGTGACGTAAAGAACGTACAAGAGAGTGATAAATGGTCAGAGGAAAGGAAGGGAAAAATTTCCTTTTCCTCTGTTTTTCTTCTCTTTCTCTGAATGAATGGAGTGCTGCTTAGTTGACTCCGAAAGCAGTAGTCATTATTTTGACAGAGACCCACCAACAGAAGGTTAAGTCATTACAGAGGCATCCTAGGCCACTTTCAGCTTTCAGATATTCCAGGCATTTCTTTCAGAAGTAGTAACCAACCAGCCAAGAGTCTGGAGAAAATGGACCATCAGTGTCAATGGACCTTTGAGTGGTTTTGTCACCACATTTGTTAATGTTACGTCAGCATTAGTAGTCATTGAAAATGAGTCATGGCTTCATTGATACAATGTAAAAGATACACTAGTAAATATTATTATTATAGTTTTAACCTATTTAATTTTTGTAAATAAGAATAAAATAATATTAATTAACCTTAATACCCTAAATGCCATAAAAATACTTCTCTAAAGAAGAGAAGTTTTAGTCCTCCATAAAGTTTTAAAGCTGCATTACATGCTTGGGATCTTCATTATGAATTTTTTACCTTTTTTATTTGTTAATGGCAATATGTACAATATACCAACAGGAGGATACTTCTATGCAGCCTAAAGATGCACAAGCATCATTTTCCGCAGTTTTATTATTTTTTGTGATAGTGCTGCCCTCTGGTGGTACTTATGTGTTTACATGCTAAATGCATATAAGGCAAATCAAAGGTCAAAAGGTCAAATCCAAGGCCTTATAATGTTACATTATAAGAGAAAACGCAGAAAGCAAGTCTACATATGTAAATTTGTGATGAAAGTTCACTTAGATTCAGTTTGTTTTCTGTTACTGAGTAATGCAATATCAAGCCTAGAAATGTGTGTGTGTGTGTGTGTGTGTGTGTGTATATATATAACTTTTCTAAACCCTTACCTGATCAGCTTCATCCTCTGTTAAGTTGCTCCTGGTAATTAAATTTCTCATTATATTGCAACCGAATCTAGAAAGAAACAAATGGCAAAGCTCAGTCTATATCCAACGGTATAAAAAGCAGCGGTTAAACTTAGTAATGAGTGTATGTGTATGTGCAGCAGTGGAAAAACGTGACTCACACTGTAAGGATGGTGGGGTTCAGACAGGGGCGAACTGGCTGAATGGGGTTCTTCTGAGGGAACTGGGTCAGGTCTCTGGGTCCAGGGTGAGATGAATGACGGATGAAAGGGATATTAGTTCTGTCTGGTGCAATCAGAGTTCAAGACCTCCAGATTTAGCTTCTGTCATATACAGTTATGACTTTGACTTTGAGTCTTGTGAGTTACTGGTGACAAGTTGGTTTGGGCTCCTATGAAGCATATAGATATGACAGAACATTATTGTTTATATGTCATGGTAGAATATCACAGTTTGATTTATACAGCATGCTGGTGTTAGGTAGGCATGCAGTATATCTAATGTGAGCATACTGTTTTACAGGGGTTGTACTCAATGAACTTTCATATCAGAAAAAATACTCTTCATTTACCTCTAGAGGGCGACAAGAGAACAAGGTAAAGTAGAATGGAACTTTTAAGACTTTTAATTTTTTTAAGAAATAATTTGTTGAGTACTAAATTATGAACGTAGTCATGGCTAAAAGTCAAAACAACATTCCAGCCATCTTAAAAACATGCTTGAGCCCATAAGGTAAAAGCTGGGTATTGGTACACAATTTATCTTCGCTATATCCTATAGTTTACATGAGCTAGATACCAGCTGTGTTAAATGACATGTGATGTGTTGCAGGTACATGAGAGAGATGATGAGGATGAATTGAGGATTTGTAAAGCGGCATGATACAAACCACTAGCACCTCCACAACATCTGACAAGTTGTACAGTAGATAAATTATGACTGTGAGTGGACATGGGTGTGAACGCTCATTATAATGCTCCTGGAGACCAGTCTTCAACATAATGCAAAATTCTGTAACAGTCGAGAGTTACTACTGCTCCTGTTAAAGGGATAGTTCACTCACAACTGGAAATTAATTACTCAACCTCATGTAATGCAATGCAACTACCACATGCAAGACCAAGAAAGGTAGTAAATACATCATCAGTATAGTCCTTTTGACATCAGTGGTTCAACTGTAATTTTTATGAAGCTACGTATACTTTTTGTTTTCTTTTAGAAGCAGCAAAGATTTTGTAAATCTATATTTAGCTTCAGATATGATAATATATTGGATGCCACTAGCATCTGTTTAAAATGTTTCTTTTTAACCATCAACGTAAAGATTAAATAGATCTTAAACTTCAAGTGGAGGAAAAAACTTTTATTATAAGAAGAAAGAAAGTTAGAAATCCAGAACAACTGTAATTCCTCTAATTTTTTTGTTTAGCTTCAGTGAAACATTAAAATGAAAATAGTTATTTTTTTCAGGCCTCAGGTAAAAATTGTTTACAGAAGAAAAAAAAATCTTATTTGTCAATATTAAATTTGTAAATTAGTTGGGCTAAATGTATGCCTGTTTTATTTATGGCTGCTGATTAAACTATTCAGATGCTGCATTGATCCATCCTGCTGTAGGCCTATATTAAATATATATATATAGACACATATATAATTTCTTTCGTTTTTTTTAAATAGCCTATCATATATAGTTTTATTTTATAATATTTAGTAATATTTTAATAGTAGTGTTCATCGTTTATGTAAACGTGTATCTTGAGAAAAGTTCTTGATGAATAGTTGAGTTTAAGGGGAGGAGGCTGCTGATGGGAGTGATCATCAGATGTTTAACACCTACTCCATCTGTACCTGCATGGAAACCATCCAGGCAGAATATGTTTTTCTTTTCTCATAGTACTTGTGCATATGTATAGGACTTTTCGCAAAATGACGATGTAGAAGTTGTTCGTGCGTGTCCATATGCGCTGAAGCGTTTCAGACGTTTCACTGGTCAGAAAGATGAACGCATCTCAGCAGATCCACTTCTCTTCCAACTGGAAAGTTGAGTCGGTAATCATTTCTGTCATATTCTCGCTCATTTTTTGGTTGGTACCGTGGGGAACTGTCTGGTGCTCGCGGTTCTAATTCGCAACGGTCAGATGAACAAAAAGAGCACCAACCTGTTCATCCTGAACCTCGGGCTGGCGGACCTCTGCTTCATCGTCTTCTGCGTACCGCTCCAGGCTACCATCTACACCATGGACGAGTGGGTTTTTGGACAGTTTGTGTGCAAAGCTGTGCACTTTATAATCTACCTGACCATGTACGCGAGCATCTTTACGCTGGCAGCGGTGTCTCTGGACAGGTGCGTTCTTGTGCGCGCGATTAGCGCGGGCTTTTCTTTCCAATTCAGTGCATTGGAAAGAAAACGCATAGCCTAATTGATTACATGTTATTAGCGACAACGATATGCAATACTTGTGCACAAGGATGTCTAGAGAGAAGGGCAGAAAGAAACTTTTAACTGCTACCATATTGTCTTTGGCAGTGTGAATTTAATTTTTTAAATATATTTTTAATTCTCGTTTTAATATTGTTTTTCAATTGCAGCAATGTTGGTAGCATTTTATTTATTAAAATGGGTTTAATTCATAATAATTGGGATATTTTCAGTCGTCTCAGTTTACCTTAAGTCACCCTAGCACTTAAGGTGTTAAATTATTAATTTATTAAATATAATTA
The DNA here is from genome assembly GCA_032353835.1 of Enteromius viviparus. Lineage (NCBI taxonomy): Eukaryota > Metazoa > Chordata > Actinopteri > Cypriniformes > Cyprinidae > Enteromius > Enteromius viviparus. The sequence continues at coordinate 8,503 of JAUCNO010002162.1, forward strand.
CAGCAATCATAGCATTATTGTGAATGATGTGTTCATGAATAATGGCTAAACTGTACTTTTTTTTGCTAATAAAGTTGTTAGCAGTTAAAAGCACACTTAAGAAGGGTAAATTATGTCATAACAACGCTGATTGGCTGATAGCAGCGGAAAAAAATATTTGCACAGAACCAAACCTCTTCACTACGGAAGAGGATTAGGGCCAAGCAATAATAAAAATTGTAAATCATTTCAAGATTAAAGAAAAGGATTAAGTCGTTAAATAACGAGACAAAACTCGTTAAATAACGAGAAAAAAGTAACTGCATTTAGAATACTTTCCGATACACAAACGAATAATGGATTTACTGTAGTACCACTTAATGAATGCATTATAATTAAGGCAGTTAAAATCCACTTTTCTGATCCGTAATGTGATGAAAAAGAAAGGAAAGAGAATTTGGCAAGAAATGGTTTCGTTCAATCGGTCATGTTTTACTCAAGCGTGTACGAACTATGCCTCTGGAGCTGCTGAGGGGCACGCTCCAAAACAAGTCTTTTGTTCTGCACTTTTACTTCTCGAAATATGAGGGGAGTTTATTCTTGTTATTTAACGACTTTAATCTTGTTAATTAACAAGTTTTTTCTTGTTATTTAACGACTTTAATCTCGTTACTTATTGAGTTTATTCTTAACATTTTATTTCGACTTTTTTCTCGTAATTTAACGAGTTTGTTCTCGCAATTTAACGAATTTAATCTCAAAATTATGTCCATTTTTTATTATTGCTTGGCCCTAATCCTCTTCCGTGAGTTAATGTTAGAGTAAGAGTAGTCTTTATTAATCCCGAAGGAAATTGTTTCTCCAGCGGCTGCATATTTCTACAGATACAATGACATAAGAAGATAAACAAAATAAAAATATGTATATGTCAAATTACATATATAAAATAGAATGAAAAATATATCTGTATACATATAAGAGAAAAAATAAAACTTGACTTGATTGAATTGAATAATTGTTATTGCACATAAGATAATTATTGCACTTAATTATTATTGCACATAATATTAGAAATTGCGTTTTGAGTAGTGAAGTTATTGCACAAGATAAATGTTTCTGTAACCATGCTGTCACAACAGCTTCCGAATGTAGTAGGAAGAGTTATAGAGTTTGATGGCCACTGGTATAAATGAAATCCTGTGGCATTCCGTTTTACACTTGGGTATTCTTAGTCTGTGGCTGAACGTACTTCTGTGTGACATCAGTGACTCGTGCAGGGTATGTGATGCATTGTCCATTATACAGAGAAGCTTCTTCAGAATTCTACTCTCTGATACTTCAGCTAGAGACTCCTGCTCCACACCAATGATGAGTTTGTTGAGTCTGTTGGTATCAGCTGATTTTAATCTGCTACCCCAGCAGACTACAGCAGAGAAAATGGCCTGTATCTTCACTTTGGGGGAAGGAGGATCATATTCCGCCTTCACCAGAAGGCAGAATATGATCAACTTCCAGCACATGTAATGGGCCTTTCTGCTTTAGTTCCTGTGGCCAACCTAGGATGTGCAAAAGGTTTCCTGCATTTAAGTAAAGATTTCTTCTGATGTTGCACCTGTATGTCAAACACTCAGACGATTGCCATTATCTGTTTGAAATGCTGTTTCTGAAGTATTTCAACATCTCTTTGACCTAGGTGTTATTGAAAAAATTGATGCATCACCTTGGGTTTCACCAATTGTTGTAGTGCAGCTTCGTTCCTGCTTTGGGCTAATGTCATGGTACAGCAAGTTCATTCCAAATTTTGCCACCATGGTAGAGCCATTGTGTCTGGAAAGGAGTTGAATTTATTCAGAAGAGGTTTAGTAAAGTTTCATCACTGTGAAAGAGTAACTGCTTAAAAGTTCTGCATTAGCAAATTTGCCCATTGTAGTTTCAACTGATGCCTCAAACTATGGACTACAACAACGCGTTCAGATTTAATCTTCATGAATTTGAGCTAATACAGCACGTATAAGCTCAAATTCATGAAGATAAAACTGAACGCGTTGTTGTATTTACTTCAAGAACCTTGTCAACTGCTGAATGCAAATATTTAATAATTGAAAAAGAAGCCTTAGCATGTGTATGGGCTATTGAAAAATGGAGCATCTATCTTTGGGGTCGGAAATTTTTTCTACATACTGATCATCAAGCTTTAACAGTGCTACTGTCTTCCAAAGGTACAGATCGTGCAGGAATGAGAATTGCACACTGGGCAGCAAGACTTTTATGTTTTAACTATGAAGTCATTTACAGTTCTGGGGCCTCATGTACAAAGGTTGCGTAGAATTAATCCTTAAAAATATGCACAAAAATTTCAGACTCCACTTCAGAAAAATTATACGAAAAGCAAGAAGAGAAACTTCACAGATTGTGAATTGTAGGTGCTTCTATAGGTGTAGACTGGAGAAAAACAGTTGTATTTGCAAGTTTGTCTTCCGGAGTACTTTGAAGTGTGAAATGTAAAACAATTGCCTCTGGGAGTCGCCAATGGACATAAAACTAACACGCACAAGAAATAGACGTACGCCAGACATGGAGTTGGCATGGACCAACGCACATTCTCACGTTAATTTCATTGTTAGTAAATCCGAATGTGAGCGTGAAATCTGGCGTACACAGTTTTTGTTGATACATAAGGCCCCGTTCTCAATTATGCAGCTGACTGTTTGTCTTGATTGCCTTTACCAGCCTCTGAAGAGGATTTTTCTGATGCAGAACCTGAATTTGTTGCATATCTGTCTTCTTAAATGTCTGCTTTAATTTCAAATGAATTTGCTTCTGCCTCTGCATCATTTTCAGAACTGAATTCATTACGTGCACAAATTGATCGTGGATAGCCTTCTTTGCTGAATGGCTGTTAATAAAGATCTTTGTCCCTATTTTCAAGTAAGGGTATTCAAGGAAATTATGTTTTCAGAGGATTATGTCGTCTTGTTTCTGATTCACTTCAGCACATCTTGGTAAATCTGGCCCATGACAGACACCAAGGAAATGTGCGTACAAAGCAGCGTCTTCGAAAACTCCACTGTTAACCATGTATTTGGTGAAGGAAAAAGTTAAGAACTGCCAAGTTTGCATTTCTTCTGACAAGACCGCTATTGTTTCTGCAACCTGTACCTTATCCCTCTGGGCCTTGGGAAAATGTAGCTGTTGACATTGTGGGCCTATTTAAAACCGCTTTATTGGATTGTTGTTATATAATAACTTTGATTGACTACCATAGTAAATGGCCTGAAGTGGCATTTACTACTTTGATCACCGCTCAAAATGTCATTAAATTTTTTAAATCTGTCTTTGGTCGATTTGGAAATCCCCAGTACCTTGTATCTGATGTGGAGGTCGCTGAGTTTATGAAGAAGAGAGATATTCAGCATTTATGTACATCAGTCTATCATCCAGCCACAAATGGTGCTATTAAAAGATTTCATTGTCTGCTTAAGAGCTGCATTCAATCTGCTATTGTGTCTGAGAAGTCATGGAGTCTAACAGTAACACAATTTCTTTAAAATTATCGACTTTAAATTATCGATTCTGCTACTGGTCTCCATATGAGTTATTCTGTGGTAAGAAAATGCGTACTTGTCTGAATGTTTAAAATTATTCATAATTTTCAATTGATTCTGGAAGAGGTCCAGCACGTGTACAAGGACCTCCACGTTGGCTCCAGGATTATGTTACTTAAAAGTAACTAGTATTAAAGTAATGCATTGTTCCATGTTGTATATTGAAAATTTGTTATGCTGTCTTGCTAAGCTATTTATTGATATGTGCTTATAGCAAATGATATGGAGCTATTGTGTTAACTAATAATTCTGGATTCAGTAAGGAATGTATGATTTGTAAGTAGTGAGGGTATATGTTGTGTCCTTGTATTATTGTCACCATCAGAGGGCACTAATGGTTACTAAGTTGGTAGCTATAAAAGCTAAACGGGAAATTGATCGCTCTCGATTGCAGTTTTGTTAAAGACTATTGTGATTGGTTAAATATGTAAATGGTATTATTATAATGGTGAAGATGGTATGATTTAATGGTTTTATGAGATAGCTTTGTAACGTTGAATGGCTATTCAATAATTAAATAGATACTAGGGGAAAAACAATTCCAGAGACATCAGACTAATGCTGGCCATCATCCCAAAAAAAGATGCAATTATCCAAATATTTAAAAAAATATATTTTTGTTTGCACATTAATGTAATGATTGAATGTGAAGTTATTTCAATATAACAGTAAATTTAAAAACGTTACTGTTAGTTAGAATTAATAGCAATTAGTAATATGTGATTATTATTTTTTTTTAATCAATTGACAGCAATTTAAATAATATTTAATATTAAAATATTAAAATAATATTTCTGATAATGCTGACTCAAATTTTGCACCAGCAGTTATGTGGGATGCTGCAAAGGCAGTTATCAGTTATATTACCTAATGTCTTATACCTCTGTAAGAAAAAAAGGCAACAATGGCAGGCATGAAGGGGCTAATCTCAGAACTCTTCAAATTTGCATAAACAGGGTCCTTCGAATACATTTTAAAAAAGATCATTTTAAAAAAGTACATTACATTAGAAACAAATTAAATATAATTCAGAATTAACCAACTAAGAATTTTTATCTTTTATGAGGCAAAAGTACTTTGAGTTTTGATGTAAGTTTTGAGTTTGCATTTCTCGCAAAGCGTTTTGCAGTATTTACTTTAGAGCAGCACCATTCACAGCTAACAAAATTACGTAACTGTTACGTAACAGCAACATAATCTGGTGACCAAAGTTTCGTTGTAGCGACGTAACTAGTTACGTCACGGCAACCGGAAAAGTGAAAGGTCACAGTGAGAGTGGCAACATCATGTATCAATAGTTTTGTGCTGATCAGTTGGTGTTATTTTCTTTTTATTTCATTCATTTTCTATGGGCGGACATGCAGTTAAATCTAATTTATATTCTCATAATATGCTCTAACGTAAAGGCTCTTCCAACAGCTGTGAATGATGAATACAGACCCGAAATGAATTCAGTGTATTTATTTTGAAAAACACACAAACATGAACAGTAAAATACACTTAATAAAACTATTTATAAAAACACATAAGTAGTAATAAAGGGTGGCTAATGTCAACTAAGGTATTTATGACCTGATTTATGGCCCTTTTATTGTTTTATAACTTAACCCTCTGGGGTCTGAGGTGGTTTTGGGGCAGTTGAGATGTTTGGACATGCTCTGATATTTGAGCTTTTTTCA
>JAUCNO010002163.1:0-13756 GCA_032353835.1 Enteromius viviparus
GGAAGCGTCTTTAAAAAGACGTACCACCCGTGAGTACTCTTTTAGCTTTGCTCTTTTGTGAAAGGCTGAAGCAAACATGGAAGATGGCCACTCGGTAAACAAATGCAAATAGTGCACAACAAATGTTACCGCCACTCGACTGGAACCACCATCGCTGCAACGCTGTAACACCCGCCTTTCTCCGTCGTTTCGCAGAGTAGAATGGCTCCAAGTACGTTTGCATGAACTGCTCAGCTCTGAAGCGAAAAGCTAATGAACGCTAGATCTGCTGTAGACGCAGAGTTGTTTTGGCATCTCGAAGCGAGATTCCTATTCGTCGGTCACCGACTTGACGTCGAAGTTACCAACTGAAAGGGAATTCAAGGAGCAGAAGGCCTGCAATCGGACGCTGAGGTTGCTTTGGTTCTTCTCCATAGGTAAGTAAAATCTGTCTAAACCAGACTCTGCGCCGTAATAGCTAAAGTCTGCCACCACACTGGACGCGATAAAGCGACCGTTGAAAATCATTTGTATTTGTGTCAGCACGTCATACATAGTATACGCGGCAGCGGTTATCTCTGTCAGAGATTTGTTGCCTTCCATATAGACATGGTGTAAAATAGGTTCTGCTTTATTTCACAGAACTAATTTGCCTGGGTTGTATAGGCTACATATGTGTGGGCCGAAGCTATCAAAATAGGGGTGAGACCCTTTTGAGGTAGGAGCTTGTTTGTTTTGGTGATTTCAATTATTAACACTGGCTTCCAGAAATCATTTACCTGGCCGCCTTTCCACTGCACACGACTTTCGGACATGACTGTCGTAATTCGCCCCCTATAGTGGCTGTCACACAGAATTTTTATTTTGGTCGTAAACGTCACCGTGGGAGAAAATCTCATTCTTGCAGTCTAGGGAAAATTTCTCGGTTTGTCAAGTGTTTTTTGTTTGCAAAATGTGCTGTAGCTATCTATGCAAACCCATGATTAGCATCTAGCCTATATTTACATGCAGTTGCATTATTCTGTATTTTACAATATTTAGGTTGTAGTATTAAGGCATATTTTAAAAGATATAAAATAATATAAAACAACAAATAACAGAAATGCACAGACCGCCAATTATTAGTTTGGAGGGAACATGGAAACAACATTAAACAAACATCAACATAAATTAAAATAATAATTTATTACTTGTTTATGAATAACAATAATGTTTTTTTAAAGCAGTAAGTTTTTTTTTAAATTTTTTATATAGATTAACAAAAAAAAGGTATTAATAATTCTCAACTAACGCACACAGACCTGATGGACATCACTGAAATATGTCACATCCGGTCAGGTGGTCGCATAAGGTCTAGCCGCTGAAGTTCAAATATTTGAACGCATCCGCAGCTGGAATCGGAGCCGAAATTTCCGCATACGCATACGATCGGACCTCCGCGCAGCCCCCGCTCTACTCTCCATTGGAAATGAATGACTTCCGGTCTGATTCTTGTCGTTGGTCGTTTGCAGTTGAGATCACTGTAGCCTCAATTCAACAGAAGTGGCAGGAAGAAAGGCACGTGAACCGATAATTTCCTCCGCTTTTAAAACAGTTTCAGCACGAAAGAAACATAAATCACCATCCAAAGGTATTTTGAAAGAAAGAGTACAAATTACTGAAATCTATATCTTGTTTCATGTATTCACTCAATTAGTGTGTTAACCGCGAAAAATATAAGAACTTGTAAACAATGTCTGTACACACATTTAACGTTACCACAAACATACAGCATTCGGTGACCATAGACGGTATTCAGCGAGAGAAAAGAACTCTAGAGAGCAGCATTTTGCTAAATATATGCAATATGCAACATATAACATATTAAATTTTACTGTTTCTCAGTGTATTAATTTATGTTATTATTTATGATTGTTTTAATGAAATACACAATTTAGAGTGTTTCAAAATAAAGAAGTAAAATAAAGATGTAACTGGTACTTTATTATTACCTCCATTATTTACTTTATTATGTAACCCTAAATATTATAATAATGTATTACCAGCTGTCTCTCATGTTTATTTAACTTCAGAGTTTTTCTATACCTGCTATTCTATACCTCATATTTAATCAGAATAATCAAATTATTTATTTTTATGTACATTATTATGTACTTCTGTAAACACGGGCGTAGATTTCACCAGACATAAACCTACAGTCGTTGCAGAATGTAAAACCAAAAATCTTCCTCAAGTCTTGTTCTTAATCATAAATGTGAGATAAATATCTTGTTTTTTACACTCTCTCAGTTTGTTCCCCACAGCGTCCTCAGTACCACAGCCTGAACCTGACAGGTTTTTGGCCTCTTCCCCAAGTTCTTCAGATTATGGACCATTGCTCCAAGAGACGGTCAGGCATGTCAGTACGGGAGTCTGGCTGCTGTGACCTCGCCAGAGGGGTAGTGGAGGAGAGCTGACCTCTGACACTCACGCTGCATTTCGCCTGCCAGTAAATCCACTTCATCTTCAACCAGGACTGCAAAGGTAAAGAGGAGCAAAGTGTTCACCACTGTCCAGAGAGATGTTGAAAACAAATTGATCAAACCCTGAGCTATTATCTACAACAGAAGCGGTTCCTGACCTTTTGTCTTATTTTTTATTTTTTGTTTTTTTGGGGGGTATATTCCAGAGCCATCAGTGAGTCTAAAGTATCCCTTTATCAGCTACAAACTTGCCTGTTGTGTGCACTTTTATATATATATGGTTTTTCTTTCTTTTCTCATAAAAAATGAAAAGAATTACAGTTAATTGTTGTAATTTTGTATTTTTTAATTCCAAAAGTGGAAAGGGAACAGTAAATTAATTGCTATATCACTAACTGCTATACTGTGGCCTTGAGTAATGAATAATGTTGTGGCTATTTATGTTCCTTACTAGAAGAGATGTTCTCCTCTTGACCCACAAATCAGATTACAACACATATCAAGTAAACCTGACAAGTGAGTTGAAATGCTAATCAGATAGAGATGGATAGTAAATGTGACGGGGTCTTTGGCACAATGCTACTGTGCTCAGCTCCAGGACTTTCTCATAATAGCCATCTGTTTTTTATTTATGCCTGCACATCTTGGACTTAAGAGAACAAGGGAGATGTTTCCAACGGATGTAGTATTTCCTTTAATCCTTTTTTTTGAGTAAGCTCCACTGAAGTGTGGAAAGTACAAAAAAAATATCTAAAGCTTTAAGCACTAGTGATTTGCATTAGAAATGTTTGTCTTACATGCTCAAAGCTAAAATGCAAATGTCTGTAGTGCACTCCTACAGTACCTGCATACACTGATAAAATAAACTTTAAACAGATCATCAAGATATATATTTATTTACTAAAGGAAATTAATACTGTGATTTCAGCAAGGATGCATTGAACTTAATGGGTCGGTTTCCCGGTAAGGAATTAGATTAAGCCAGGACTAGACCTTTGCTAATTTAGGACATTTAAAAACATGTCTTAAAAAATGCAGCTCTTAACATTTATTTGAATCTAGGACTAGTCTTAAACCCTGTTCGGGAAACTGCCCCAATATGTTAAATGTTCTCATCATCATACAATATTAGGGAGTTTTCTATGTGATTATGTGACACTGATTGAAATCAGCTTTGCCATCACAGAAGTATATTAAATTTTAAAGTATATCAAAATAGAAGTATTTAAAAGCTTTGGTGAGCATAAAATACTTCTTCTACATTCCCAAAAGTTCTGAGCAGTGGTGTATATATTTTAAAATTGCTGTTTAAAAGGGCATTGTTTTCGTTTTTGTATTCTTCATGTTAACTACACAGATTTTTATCTAGCCAAAGACTTTGTGAATAAATAATAACCCTGTTTTTGATACCAACTAAGTCCAACTAGCAGCATTTTATCTTAAACAATATATAATTTATAATAACTCAGACCTTACTACTTAAAAAAAATATAAATGATCTTAAAGGTGCATTCGTCATGTGGAGTCCTTACATGATGCTTCTCTGCTGCGTTTGCTCCTTTTATTGCGGTAGCAAATTCATGTAATCGCACAGACAAAAATAAGCATTATATTCTTCTATTCCTGCTTTGCAATGACATTATTTTGAACATTATGAAAAAGTTTCTTTAAGATCAAGTCATCAAACATATGATTATGTATTGCAGTGTAATATAAATGGTCGTACAGTATAAGAAAGCTCCTTTGTGGAGCAGCACGTGTTCACTCATAGGATAGATGCCGATATTTTTTTATTTACATTTAAAGATCCATCATTGTTATTTAAATAAATTCTAAAATGTTTATTAATATAGATGTAATTTATTTTTTGTCAAATGAACAATTTTAAACACTTTTATTTATTTCACATCTATTTATTACAAACATAGCCTACTTCTAGTAATTAGTGATGGGTAGCGACGCTACTAGTTTAACTACATTTCTCAGTAGCGTCGCTGTTTTCACAATCAAATAGCTTTTCAATAGCGAAGCTATTTTATTGATCAAGTAGCGCAGTAGCGTCCACACAAGCTAACGCTTAAGCACAAATCGGAAATACAAATGCTACGGATCACTGATCCTAGATAAGTATATGAGGCCACCACCATACACGGGCCAATGCAGCCGCCTGCAATAATGTCAGATTTCTTCTTACTGCGGTTGGCAATGAGCTTTTTGGTGTTAGCGCCACCTTCTGCACCGGATGCGTGACATGCTTGGGCGAACACTTTTTGAAAAGATGGCAGAGGAAGGAGAGGAGTTGATTCCAAGGGGGGAGTCACCATGGGCGTACCTCGAGAAGCTCATGACGCTGACAAAGACAACAGTCTTTTTTTGCCATGTTGGTACTGTTTAGAGTAGTTCATAATAAGGTGGTTTGTCCTGTGGTTTAAGCTGCACTAAGTTACACATATGCATGCATTCAGATAATAATACACACACACTCTCGACACCTTTTGTTATTATGTTTGGTTCTGTTGCCAAATTGGTTTGGAACAATTGTTAAATAAATAATTGCACAATTATGCATGCCTATCTGTTTGAATGACATTTTTTATCACTAAGGGAGCACCAATTTACAGTTGGTTCAATAAAAAAAAATAGCTTAGATGTAGTTAAACTACTTTTGCCATGTTGCTGTAGCTTACAGTAGCTAGCTACATTTCTCAGGGTAGTAGCTTTAGTGTAGTTAAGCTGCGTTGTAGAGTAACTGATAGCTTAGCTCACGACATTTTCTAAGTAGCTTGCCCAACACTGCTAGTAGTACTGCATATTTAACGCTTGTTACTGCGGATCTAATACCTGTTAAGAATTAGCTGCTATATAGTAAATAATGGATATTGTAAAAAAAAAAAGGGGTTAATTACGCTGTGAGTAGATTTGGAAGTATGGAAAGTTTTTATTATAAAGTTTTTATACACAAGTTTCATATAAAGAAATTCTGTATACAGCTTTTGTATTTGCTGGAGAGTAATAATACATAGTAATATTGAAGTTATTCTGTGTCTGTACGCCAGGAAAAACAAACCCAATTCTGTCATAAAAACTGCCTGACTTTTACATCAAGTTTTAAAATCAAATATACTTTGCAAATGTTTGATTTGATATTCACACATACATCTATTTCTGTTCATCAGCATGGGTGCAAACTATTTAAGGCTCTTGTCTCGCATTAAATCCGGGATGGTGAGAAAAGTGTCAGCAATGCTGTCTGGATTTAGTTTTTTATAGGGTTAACGTTTCCCAAATTACTTGTGTGTGAGATTGAAAGTGAAGGGCGTGCTCCTGGCTGGGGGAAAAGTGTGTGAGCGCGGCCCTAATGCGGAATCTCATTAAGGCAACTGTCAGGATTCTTCTATTTTACTCTCACCTCTCCTATTCCGTAAGAGCCAGACTGTCGTTTCGAGTGAGTCTGCCGCCAAAGAGGCATTTACAAATAAATGAAAAATGTCACAATTGATTTTACTCTTCCAAGACTACAGCGTGTCAGCTTTGTCACAAACTGTCTTTGTTGTTCTCCGTCTTCCAGGTCCAGCACCCGCACGTGGTCGATAGTTACTGACTGGTTCGGGCCCTTTCCTGCCTCGGCTCCGGTAAGCCCTCAGACAATGACCTTTTATTTGTGTTGCTTTTATGTGTTCTGCGTCTCATCCTCCGGCTGAAAGTACCTCACTGATCAGCGTTCAGGAGGGGACGGCTGAGCAGGAAGCATGGAAGCGTGGGGGAAAAAAAAAGCAGGAAAATGGCGTGGCATGCTGATAGGAGTGTAAGCGTAGTACGGTTTTTAACCCTTGCGGTGAATCACGTCTCCGGAAATGTTGAAGCAGCATTTCTCGCTGTTAGGAGCACTATTTAACCCTAATATCCTAAAAAAATCCTTGCGATCTTCTTTTGGATGACGGAATTCTTGAATGGCCGTGCCGGTACCTGCTGGTTGCAGAGGATCACACTGCTTTAGTGAGTGGTGAAATTTTCCCTTTGTGCCAACATGCGGTACGATTGCTAAGCTTTTCCGTCAATCCATGCGTATTAAATCCTCACGCAGCTCCTGTCGACCAATCGATAACATCTTCTGCAAGGCAGTCTTGGCATAAAAACATGTTAGTTTGACACAGTTTTAAGGATTTGCACGTATAGTTACTGTTTAGTATTCATCGGTCCCGATGTATGTCTTTACAATATTCAACGCATTAAATAAGAAAATTACGATTTTATGTTTTTCCGGAGCGCTGTAGACATTTTTGTCGCATTATTTTTGCCGTTACGAAACAACAGCGAATTAAGCGTACATTCGAAGTTATTTGTTATTGGCTTTTTTATCCGCTGTCATAACCGCATTATCCTAATAAAATATTATTTGGGTTAGAAATCATCTATTTTGCGTACTGTCTTAAGTCGCCATATGTAAATATTCGGGCATATAATTGGTATGCATGGTTTTGAATGTAAGCAGACTAATAATTCATGGCGCACGTATCTGCACAAAACATTTGAAAACACATTGGACAACACAACACTATCCATTTTTGGCAAATGAAAGCATTTTGTCTATTATTCCTTGTTGTCATTATCCCATGCGTATTTGTTTTTAGCTTTTACTGTGGCATCTTATGACCAGCTGCCATTGTTACATTTTGCATTGTGGCTCCAGAGAAACTGTTTTTCTTTTTAATGAGATGCCAGAAATTTGAGATGTTCGTCTGGTCAGGATTTAATTGTAAGTTCAACACTTGTCACATGACTTGTCACAGAGCAACACATCATACAGAGACAATCTTCTTTCCTTTTTTATCTATGGCAGAGCTCTATAAGTGTTTTAAGTCCCCCTTAAAATTTTATAGTGAACATAACAATGGTTAATTTTGGACATTCAAGTTGTAAACTAAATTCCAATAGATATATTGTTACGTACCTGTATATCCAAAGCAGGACCGCCAGGCACTTAGTTCCTTAGTGTGAAAAATAGCAACCACTCGGGACACTTACTGCCCTGCTCTGACCCTGGTTGGACAAGGGAACTGGACAAAAGCTGTAAAGAAAAAGGCCTGCAGTGTTTGTTCAAAGAGTGGAAATGGTGCATGGCATTCACTGGGGTAACCATGGAACATAGCCAAGCTCTCTTAAAAGGGGACGGCACGGGACACCTGTTGTGACCTTTCCCGCCCGCTGAGCTGCAGAAGAAGGTTGAATGGGGTAGAGTGAATTAGAGACTAATTCCTTCTCCTCTGGACATTGTTTGAACATGGATGCCGAATCGGTTCTCCCCAGAGGCAGCTTGACACACAAGTAAACCATTTCAAAGCTTGGGTTTGTGGAAGTTTGTCACAAGAGGCTTTTGGTCAAAATTGGGTCCATCATGGAGCGTTTTACAAGAGCTTCACTCACTTCTGTAGAGGGTCTGTATAAAGTTCCATTAGTATGACTGTTCCTTTGTCAAAGGTGCATTTCACAGCTTGTTTGAAGAGAATTTAAAATGCATGTACAAACCATTCTGAAGCCCTCGATTGATTTTTGACAGCTGTGGCGCTGGAGGTATTAATTCCCTTAAACCTCAAGTTACTTTGAACTTCAGTTCTTCTATTCTGTTGTGATGCTTTAAAAGTTTAGTATGTAACACATTTTCAGTGTTGCATCAGATACCTTTAATTTTTTTGGTGTTTTGATTTTTGTTTAAGTGGTTCGGCATTATTATTTTATTGTTAAAACATTTCCTCATGTTGATCCAAAATGGCATATCTTCTAAAAATGACAAAAAATACAATGTAAAGACTTTTACCTGCTCTGTCATGCATGCGGTAACAATGAATGGCAACTTTAAAGGCTTTAAACGCAAAGTTAGTCTGGCAAAGCTGCCGTTTTAGAGCATTTCAGTTCCCAAAAAAAGTGGGAACCAATGAGGAAAGAGCTCCCCCCACCCGACACGACTGAGGCGGGTGTAACGCAATGAGCAGTCTGCGACCAAAACCATACCAGCTTTCAAACATTGCGTGTACTGAGCAGCAACAATCGTTCGACTCTGCTGTTGCGAGAAATTTTTTCTTTGAAAACAGGTTTTCTTTGAAAACACAGCAGAATTAAAGTAAAGACATTATCCTACTGCTTTAATTAAGCTAGCTACAATTGTTTGTTGTGGCTTTAGGTTTCGTCGCTACGCATACGTCATCAGATTGAGTGATCTGATTGGTTGTAAATTCGTCCAGTAGTATACAGAAGCATCTGATGGATGCAGGTTAAGCCTGCCTAACATAAGGCGGGTAGTAAGGTAGCTTGGAAAAACTAAGCTCCTATGAGCTTAATAGTCACGGACGCCAGGCTAGCAAAATGCATGTTATCACATCTTCAACTCACTGATTATCTCGTATTACGTATCATGTATTATTTGTTTGTATTGGCAAACAACCCAGCGGAGAAGAAAATGTATAACTTTCAGTTTTGTCTGATTTTCAAACAAATCTATTATATGGTTTTGGTAGAGTGCACAAGTCATATAGAATACTTTTATGCTAATTGAATATTGCTTTTATTTTCTTCCCCATTGGATGTAATTGTATGGTAAAGTACGAAAACGCTGCCGTCCCACACCAAACTTATACCACTGGTTGAGCCAATGTTATTAGTCCAGCTACTCAATCAAACAAATTGGATGTCAGTTTATTTCTGAAATTACATGCCTTACTTTTAAGTAATCAAATGTCTGTCTTTTTGCTCCGCTTTCAGTGCTCAGTGCTAAAATAAGATCCCATCAATTCTCTAATGAGTATACATTAACCTTTTAAATGGGACTGTCATTGTTACAGCAGCAGATATTTTGACATACTCCAGCAGAGGCTCATTTTTGAGAAGCGTCGACAACATTGCAAATTTCTGTCACATTCAGCCACGTTAACCTGAGCATTAATAATTCCCTATGGGTGCTGATGGTTAGGAAACGATCTTTAATTTTGTTCTGCTGATACAGTGCATTGAAAAACACTTTATTTACTGAGAGTCACATACACACTACCAGTCTTTTCCAGTATATGTATATTAAATGTTTTTAAACAAAATAAATCATGCTCACCAATCCACGTTTATCTAGATAAACTGTAATATTGTGAAAATCTAAACGGAATATTATGATTTTTTTTTTATGCTTATTTGTGTGAAATACTAAAGGTAATACTACTGCTTCAGATTTGTATTATATATTATATTTGTATTATATTTTTTCTGAAATTAATGCAGCACCATTCAGCTCTTATTCAGATAATATATTCTAAGTAATATATATTATTGGATTTTATTACACAATACATTTCAAAGTACAAGTTAAAAAACAACTCCCCCTTTGACATTGATAGATCTGTCATTCACAGTTGTGATTTTTCTTTTCTTTTTTACATCTCTCTGCATCTGGAGTTGTTCTTGGTGTTTGGCTAATTAGCAGTTAAGTAAAATTTTACATAACACCTGCTTTTACAGTCGGCATGTTGAAGCAACACTTCTTAAAGTTCATATTGTCAATGGTGTATACTGTTGCAATAACAGTCCTACAGTTTTCACAAGTCTTTGGTTTTTTCAAATATTTTTAATTAAAATACATTTTTTCCCCATTAACCTTTAGAACTCATCAGTATGGTTGTCATAATGAATTAATTTTGGTTAGAGTTTGAGTCACTGACCAGGCATGTGGTGCCCTGATGTTATTGTCCTGTCTCATAAAATACTGACATGGACATTGAATGATTTCAGAATTGATTCTCCCGGTATCAGGAGAACTGCAGTGCACCATGGGAAGAAATTCTTACAAAGCTTACTTTTTTCTTTTATAGGTATATGACAAGCGGAGTTATGTGCTCAATAGTCTTTGTGACAAATGCTAGCTTTGCATTATAATTCACTTGACATTTCAAGTGATGAACAGAGAGCACCACTCCTGTGACCCCTTATCAAGCTTAACACAACAAATGGTACAGCAGCTTCTGAAATAGGTGACAGAAGTGACTTTTTACTGCCTCGCTGCTAAGATATCTTAACTATCTCCCTGAACAGGTAGTGGAGTGTGACATATGTTTCATCAAGTGTTTTTGTGCCGTGTGTATTACATCTGAATGTAGAATTTGCAATGTTTTAAACAAACATTTTCCAGTAGCAGCAGTGACCTGTTGAGGTCAGAGTGATCTGGGTTTTTTTTTTTTATATAATGTTTGCAAGATGTTCAAAGAAAATGTTAGTTGGTAGAAATAATGTTTTCATAACCAACCTGGTCTCATAAAAATACATACCTCATTGCATTTTTTGTGCAACACCATTTGTACGTACCTTACGGCACACTTCGCCACAGTTTCAAAGAGAAATGTCCACTGAGTGGTGCTAAAATACAGGTTATGTGAACCCTGGCACATTTTTTTTATGTTGATATAGGTACATATATTACATTTTATTACATTGCTTCATGAATGTATTGCGACGGTTCAGAATTCAAATAACAAAAAACAGTTGCTGTTGATAAAAGATAATGCTTTATTGTGTTGGGAATATGCCCTAATCTAATTCCAAACCTCAGCCTACCGAATAGTGTTAACAAATGCAAAACTGATATCAAAAGGTATTTGTTGATGCAACCGTGGCAGATTTGAACCGTTTTGAACTGTAGTTATACTGGATTTGAATCAGAGCTCCTCACCTCTCAAATACATCTCTGTATGCTGTGAGCTACTGAACAATCCTACCATCTATGAAAACCCATAGACATGAAGCTGAATATGTGTGATGTTAACATTCGGAGCTTTTAAATTTTCCAGCATATTAATATGGTTTTGAAATCGTAACATGATATTTAAGTATTTGTGCAAAAAATGTTGCTTTAATAATTAAAACTCTTTTGATTAATGTGAAAATGAATAATAGAACTATTATTAACTATTAAAAACTATTATTAACTCTGACGAGTTTTACTGCCTCTAGTGTTCATTATTTTGGAAATTACAGTGATATGTGCTTGTTACATATTTTGTGTCCTACTAAAAGGTGCAGCTAGGTATGTTTATGCCATGAGACCAGGTAGATAACTTAATGGGATTGTTAGCAAAAAATTCTCAAAACATGTTTTTGGTGCTGTATAGAAAGCGGCACGCATCGTTGCACTATTGAAAATGTTGACCTTTTTTGCACATTAACTAAATAATAATGCAAAGCTACTGAAAGGACAATTGAAAAGTCATTCTTAAAACGCTGCCAATCAAATTTTAAAACTTCATCTAATTTTCCTAAAAACATGAGCACAAATCAAATAACGTTTTTTTTATAATTTTTTTTTTTTTAGTCTTACTTGCTTATTAATTGTTTCTGTTTTATTTGTCACCTTCGATTCCCAATTGAGTGATTGTGATGTTAATTTCCAATTGGTAAAACTGACAGTGTTCCTACACTCTCCAGTCTATATTACAGTCTTTTATATTTAGCTCCTCAGATTAGAATACAAGCTGTAGAGAGACACAGGAGATTAGATGCATCCCTGGAGTAGACTTAAAATAGCCGAATAAAAAGCATATTGAGGCTGTTCTGTTCAAAAAGGAGGTGATGTAGGGTTACGCATTTAAACAAATGCTTGTCCTCATATAAAGTTGGTTTTGAGCAGAAATGCTCGATGAGCAGGGCTCAAAGCGCTAGTGTTTGAGTTGCATCCTTGAAAATCCCTCAGAGATGGCATGTGTTTGTATGCTGCAGCTGTTAATAATGGCTCATTTCCACGTTAGACTGTTGCATTCCAACCTGTTCAGAGACTGATCACTTAATTAATGAGCACTGTCTGATGATAGATTAACAAGGTCTAATTAAAGTGACAGCACCTTATTTTTCTAATATCGCAATGAAAGCCCACTGTCAGTGACAGTACAATGACTGAAATAAGTTTGTAAATGAGCAATAACCTTTTTTTGTTGTTTTTTTTAAACGTAGTTTACACTATTGAATTTATGGCACGTACCTAAACGTCTAAATTGCAAAACCTATAAAAAAATGACTTAAGGACCTTCGAAGTAATTGAAACTTTCCTTGTCCAAGCGGCAGTGCAGCTCCTTTTACTCACTGATGAGTCTTAGTCATGCCAGCACTAAACAGTGATGTGATACATTTGATAGGAGTGCGAGAAAAAAATCGATACAACACGATTCTGAATATTTCATAATCATTTTTTACCGCATATGGCGCATGTGCGCGCTCGAGACGCACCGGGCTTCATTGCACAGAATTTGCGCTGAGACACGTGCACATTGCTTGACAGTGTGTGCTTTCATCCATCGCGTTTTACTTTAGATATGTTTTTATATACCATTTGGAATGCATTGGTATTAGATGCACGAAACCTGCGCACTGACATTCACGTGCACTTTGTTTGTCCTGAAGCAGCAGATCACTGATACAGTTAAATGCACTTACATTTTCAAATGCTTTTAAACAAAACTGATGTGCACAACGTCAGTTATGTTTTCAGAGCAAAGCAAAACATCTGATATATCGAAACAGATAAAGTTGTCACTGTCTATAATCTCATCAGTAATAATCAAGCGGCAATAATGCAGAGGGAAAAAAAAAGAAAAATCCAGCTATTAAAGTCAAAACTATTTCTGTATCTGTAAACTTTCGTATACTCAAAGAGCACTTTTTAAAACGAGTAATAGTTTTAAAAGAAATTTACATTTTGCACACAATAAATTTGATTTAAAATGTAGCCATGTGCAGTAATATTGAATGAGAATGTGATATTCTCCTGGTTTCACAGACAAGGCTTAAGTTAGTCACAGACTAAAATGCATGTTTAAACTGCTTCAACTGAAAATATCTTGCTCTGACATATCTTAAAATTGAGTAAAAGATGCATTAATGTCTTAATTTAAGTAAGGCCTAGTCCTGGCTTGAGCTAAGCCACATTTGTAAAAAACTGGGCCATTGTGTTGATAGTAATAATCTCATTGAATTGAATTGTGAAACCAAGATTCACACCCTTACTATTAAGATGGCAGTACTACTGTAACACAAAGATGAAAAGTTGTAAAGATGCATTTGCACAGCAGAAGAATTAATTGGGGTAAACAAAAGTAGATCAAGAATCGTTTTAGAATCGATCGTGACTCTCGGAATCGGATCGGATCGTAAAGTGCCTCAAGATTTCCACCCCCACCAATTGAAGCACTTCAATTTAGCAAAGAACACAAATGACTTAGGCCCCGTTTACACTGCAGGTCTTGATGCTCAATTCTGATTTGTTGCCTAAATCTGATCTTTTTGGTTGTCCG
>JAUCNO010002164.1:0-10100 GCA_032353835.1 Enteromius viviparus
AAGGTACACTTAACTTTTTTTTGTTGTTGATGATAAATGTTGATGGCATTCTGTTGGTACCGGTTCAAGAGTAACCACCTCCATCTCGCTAAATTTGTTGAATTGGGTCTGTCTTGTACTTGTTATCACCATCCATCGAATTATATGCATGAAAGGAAAGACAGTTACTTTTCTAATATGAAAGTTGCAAAAAAATATGTAAATATTCAGTGTATGGGCAAATTAAAACACCTACTTGTAGTTTTGATTTTGTGAACGTGCTCTCCTCACTTCTACTGGCTTTATGACGTGAATTACACTCTTGGTACATGGGTAATGATGATTTACGCTTTCTAGGTTAGATGAAAAGTGAAAAATAATTTCAGATAATATGACTTTTTTTCCACAAACACCAGAGCTAACATAATATAATAACAGTATAATATAATACAATCATAAACATCTTTCACCTTTTTAGTTCGCCCTTTGATATCAGCTGCTCACGTATCGTTAACTTCTGCAGAGAAACAAAAACAAGCATGTGATTGCATGGGGCATGACAATTAACATTTCTACAAAAATCCACAGAAATTTTATAATAATAGTTCTAAACAATAAAACATTTAGTTTCAGTTAAGCCTAACATTAGTTTGAAAAATTCAGACGTCATGTCATATTCGTTAACGTTACCTCTGATTAAATAAAAATCACGCTTTAATCGTCTTCTGTGGAAATTCCCTCATGCAACGTTAAAGTTAACTTAGAAAAATGGCGCTTAATGGTTAAAGTTATTTAACAGAATGCAACGGAAACCAAAATAGGGAGAACAACTTGACTACTGTCAAGCGACAAACATAACTAACGTTAACGTTAACTGTCAATGAGACCTTAAATACAAAAATCATAAGCGTTTAAAAAGATTACGTTAGGCCTAATGGTCTGAGTTCAAGTTTTTAAACTCACACAATTAAAATTAAACTTAATAACAAAACTAAACAAAGGTGTTTAAAGCAAAGTAAGAAATGACAGAAGCCAATATTGTGCAGAAAATATGCATTTTACCTGCTTATATTTGATCCACATCCATAAACGATTGCTAAGGGTGTGTAACGTTACTGATTCCTGCGCATCCACGCAGAGCGCATGTCTAGTAGAGAGGTGTCCGGGATTCCTCTAGTTCCAGTATTTAAAATCTTTATAGTTATCATAAATGTCCGTTTATTTCAACAAAGAATGTTGTTATATTATGATAAGACATTAAAATAAGTCATTCTTCAGGAAGGAATAACTACATTGGGACCAGATATCACAGCTGACAGTTGTTGTTGATGTAAACAAGCAAAACTCTATATGGTATTATTACAGTTACAGGTTTGCCATGTTATTTTACATTGAACATGTATATTTATAGTCTATTTCATGTAATATTCTTTTCCACTGTATTTCAGAATCACGGGGGGAAAAACATAAAAAATAAAATAAAATAAATTTAGTCTGTAAAATTACAGGGTTTTTTACAGTGTAGAGTGTATCTCTAGCTCAGGAACGAACATTTGGCTTCTCTGGTGGCAATGTACTCACCAATGGCCCCTGCGGGTATCATGGTAAGCGAATTTGCGCTGGGGCTTTGGGAAGGTTACAAACTTGCACAGCGAAATGATGACACGCTCAGCTTGCCCGAACTTTTTGCAGTGCTGTTGGTTATGACGGGGTTCAGGTTGTGGCGCTTTCCATATGGACCCCAGTCTGTAGTCATGACATAACTCGTAGTGACTGAAAGAAAGGGAACGTCTTACGTATGTAACCCCCTAATGTAGGGAACGAAGATGTTATGTCCCCTTGCCACAACCTCAACCCATCGCTGGGTGCCCAGGGACCTGGCTCTCGGCTCCTCAGCAAAACTTGTTGAGTGGTTGCACCGGCTGCCCTTTTTATACCAGCTCAGCAGGGAGTGGCTCAGGATGCAAATTCCACTTGCCAATTCTGATTGGTGTTTTCTCTTAATCATAGCAAATATTTTAAAAATAGCCTGAAAAAGCTTTATTTAATACTTGCCATGTTTTTGTTTTGTTATTATTATTATTATTATTTTTCAAACTTGTCATATTCTTAAAGAAAATATGGCATTATGGATTATATGGCATAAAAATCTCCATATGACTAATCATTAAAAAGCTGTCGCCCATCTAGTACATCACAAAGTTGTATTATAGTCAATGAATCGGTCTCTACACTGTGCAGTGAATGTTTTATTTACATAGTTTTATAAAGAGAAGATTTGTGAGCATGACGATTTGAGTGCTGATTCTAATATAAATAGCCTACCTTAATTAAAGTCATAATATAACATATAACACAAAAGTCAACAGATCATCAACAGACTATCTGTTTAAATCTGCTTAATATAGAAAATCGATTAAAATAATAATACAGATGGTTTTGTTTTGGTGAATGTCTATTTCTGTTTTCTATACAGGATTTCCTTCTGAAAAAAGAAAGCCATCATGTTTACAACTGTGATGATGAGCTCATTCACTGTTTGCCCAGTGGAGGATGATTTCGCCGCCAACCCCACTCCACCATGTCCAGAGACCAGCCCACCATTAACTACATAGGTGATGGAGATGGCGCCAGAGCCCACCGCAGATGGAGAGGATCAGTGGAGCGTGACACATGAGCTTGAGCTCCTAGCGGCGTCTGACCAGGTGCGTGAGCCAGCAACATCGTCAGTCATCGAGTGAGTCCTAGTGGAGATCGAGGGATTGGAGGAAAGAAACGCCAACACTTCCGCTGCTGAGGGTGAGCCAAAATTGGACTCTGGACAATATGAGGAACTGTTAGGCTTATTGACTGGTTTGGAGAGGTGCTACCCAGTCCTGAATCTCCTGTGTCTCCGCTGGTCCCAGCCAGCTTCGGTAATCCTGTGCTCCCTCCCAGCCTACCTCTCCCACCTCCTCTCATGCTAGCCAGTTCCTCAGCCCTATCTCCACTGGATCCTGTCAGCCCCTCCGCCAGCCAGTCTCCGGATTCGCTCGGGAGTATGGATGCCCTGGTGTCACCTCCAGCCGCCGAGCCTTGGACTCTGCCTAGGCTCCTAGCTCCCTCGTCTCCACCTTGGCCCGTGGCCCCACCAGCTCCAACAGGCTCCCTCGTTCCTCCGGCTCTGTCTTGGTCAGTAGTCGACCATCTGCTGCCTCGAGACTCTACTCCTCTCCATCTGCATGGCTCCACCCTGGGCTCATCCTCCATCATCTTCATTACGTTGATTGTCTACCCTCCTTATGTTGATGCCTATGTGCCAGTATTTGTCCATTATCGTCTATGTGAAGTTTTGTGTACCTCTTCTCCTCGTTCTTTGTTTTAAGTAAAGTGTTAAAAACTATCTAAATCTCCTCGTGTTTGGATACATGCACCTGTGACAATTGTGACTAAAAAACCAAGATGGCAGAACGTTTGTAGCATGAGCTACTTCATCTCGTCCTGTTTTGGTGCTTCTGTTTTTGTCTTGTTTTTCGTTATGCTCATCTATGTATTAATAAGAAAGAAGTTTAAGAAAAGATAGCTCCAGGATCTCCGACTCTACTCTACTGTGTCAATAACCAGCTCAGCACTTCATATCTGCTTGCTTGGTTGGGGTGCCACACCTGGAAGTCTCCCTGTTTAAATGTTGAAAATCAAAATTTCCTTTCCCCATTTCGAATTCCCCTTACCCGGGCACAATTTTTTTTCCATATTGTCGCATAGGCTTACGGACAAAATATCCAGCTTATTGGCGTTGATTGTTTTGGACCCACCGCGGATCGTCTTCCAAAAATTTGTTTGTCATGGGTGTGCTACAGCTACAGTAATATGGTTACTTTGTCTTTTAACTTTAAAGACTTGTTGTATGGACTATAAGGCACCAGATGCTCCAAGGACATTATTTGTTGCTTCACACGCACCGTCAAAATATACATTACACACACACGCTCCCATACGCAAGCCTTGCAAACTCTCTTTACATGGACTCAGAATTGATCTCTCTCTTGTCTTGTTTTTGGTTAGAAGAAAAATTTTGTAACTTTAATGTGAAGTTATCTGACTCATTTAAATGTTTGTCTAATGATGAAACATTGTAACGTGTGGCAACGTCGTCTCATTTTGTTGATGTTACTTATGGCTCGAAATATTCAATTAAACCCAGGTCTTGTATCTGAATGTCTGTATGTTCCTTGGGAGTTTTCAATTCAACCTGGTTTGAAAGCTGTTCATTTTAAATGTTTGCAGTTTGATACATAAAATTGATTTAGTTAGAGTGTCTATGAAGGCAGATATTATTGCCATATCAGAAATGTGGTTGAAGAAAACTCTCTCAGAGGATATATCTATAGAATAAGAAAGTTCAAAGTGAAGGGGAGGAAAAATGCCTGGTTTTCTGACGCATTATCCACTCTCTTGCATAAATGGGATTTGACCTGGGCAAAGGCAAGGAAATCAGGGCAAAACAATGATTGGTTAAATTTTAGACAATTAAGAAATAAATGCACTACACAGATACGTAAAGATAAGTCGGAGTTCTATCTTGATGAGAGGAGAAATATTTAAAACCCAGCTAAATTTTGGAAAATTATAAAATTATATGAAAACATTACAACATTCTTCATTTTCAACTTTTTCTAAATTTGTAAATGTAATGAGCAAATTACTGATATAAAGATATTGTTAATGTTTTTAATAACCATTTTGCCTCTACCAGATTTCTTTTTAAGTCGGAAGTAGACCATCATTCATCTCCAGGGTTATTTCATCCCAGTGATTGCACAGACCTCTTCACTTTTGAGCCAGTTTCACGGGAAAAGTACTCAGTACTAGCCAAAATTTGGTTAATTGGTTAGTAATCAGTTAAAGTAATTCTTAACGGTACATAATATCCTCACTCCTTTTCATTCAGGTTTCAGGAAAGGGTACAGCACCACCACGGCAGCCATTAAGGTAGTTGATGATATTGTCAGAGCTATTGACTGTAAACAATCATGTGCAGCACTATTTGTTGATCTTTCAAAAGCTTTTGATACGGTTGATCATACCATTTTGCTACAACATCTGTCTAAAATTGGGATATCTGTTAATGCTATAAAATGGTTTAATCTGTCCAGCAGATATCACTGTCACATGTAAAGGCATTTCCCCAGCCAGCATGTGGGGCCCAGATGAGGGCTTCATGGGCAGCAAATGTGGGCCCCATTATGGGCTTGCACCCGGGATCCACATTGGGCCAGTCCTGGAAGCCCAGACGTACTAAAAGTGGGACCTTTAAGGATACTGCATGGGTCCTAACTGGGCAATTCATGCAAAACCCATTTGGGCCCCACCTGCCCAAAGGGGTTTAAAGTGGGCTTGCACCTGGGATCCACATGGGGGCCAGCAGTGGATGCCCAGGCGGGTTTTAAGTAGGATCTGTAAGGGTTGCTCTAACCATGCTGAACTGACACAAAACATGATGTAACAGGCTGCTGTCCAATGATTGGTCAGAGAAAATACGCACAACGAAGCTCAGGTTGACATCATAAATGTCAATGGGATGGAATTCACCCACACCTGGTTCACACCGGCTCGCGCCATGAAGCGACCAACCAGTACGGTAAAAATATTTATTTTGAAATATACAAAAATTGGCAAAAACAAAATATGTGCTAAAATTGTAAAATATATTAATATATTTTGAAATATATTAGTATATTAATATATATATTAGCACATCATTTTTTTGTATATTTTGAAATATATTTCAAAATATATTTCAAAATACAAATTAAAAATATATAAATTTTTTCAAAAATATATATTTCACATAAAATTCATTCACATGTAACAATTGAAAAAAACCTTAATTTGATGTCTAAAACATACATATAGCATATCAACCAAGCAACACCGTAAAATCAAATTAGTTGACCTGCCAAACTTGAAAACATGCAAACTGATTGCCTTGAAAAAAAACAAGTAAAGTCAAATAAGAATTGAAATTTGTACTTACAAAGGTTTATTTAGTGTTGTAAATTTACACACAAATTCTGCGAACTCATGTAAAAGCTCCTACAACTAAGAATTCCCAAGTTGCATTTACTTAAACATCAGTCTAATTAATTTGCTTAAAGCATGCAGACCGATTGGCTTAAAAAAAGCAAGTAAAGATTACTAAATTTAGTGATCTAAACATTAATTACAAATGAATGATAACATGTTCTTTATTACACACACATACAGTTTCAAACTAATTTTAGATCAATCAACCCTGATTAGACTAACTCAGAGTTAAGCGTGTACACCGCGACTCTAAAAAGCCATTATCAATGGAGCGCAGATATTACACTAAGTCACTATAGCAACATCTGAAAAAAAGAGGTTGGCATTTTTTTCTCCAGCTGAACTTGATGTGCTCATGCAAAGTTACAACAAATATGAGCACATATTTAAGTATAATAAAAAATAAGTAATGTAATGTGTGACGATTAATGACTTTTTCACAATCTAGTTACAGTACATATCCCTGTTGAAGGTCAGTGAGATGATTTGAAGCTAATATTAATATAATTTATTAATATTATTATAAGCTAATATTATTTTTTGCAGTAATATCAAAGGTTAAACTTAAAACTATGTTATTGAATCTAATTGTAATTGTCATGTAGGTGCAATCCAGCAGGTATTAAAAGAACATGGCAGCAGCTGAAAATGAAATGGAAAAATATAATTCAATCAGGTAAGGCTTGAGCATGTCAAGGATTTTTTTTAATACATACAGTGCATACAGTGGCCTTACTTACTCTGCATCCCTGATACAGAAAGCTTCCTTTAGCAAATAAATGTAAGAGCATGGCCACAATTGGAGATGTTAGTGATGTAAGAACGAATTTGATTATGGATATACGTAACTTAATGGATAGCAACGAAAAAGTGTAACGCTCAAACAAAAATGTAACGTTATGGGGTGTAACGGTAGGCTAGTTGCCCAAAATAATTATTTTACTTGTTTTTTAAGAAAAAAAAAAAAACATTCTATGGACACAGGAAGCGAACACGGGTCACCCGCATGCTGACGCTGTCATCAAACCCCTAGACCACGATTCAATGCATGAATCAGTGCCCAATCTTTACTTGACTTAAAGATGAAACTCAAGCCCAAAAATTAAAATAAAAAAAAAACACAATTGGTTATTAATGTTCAGGCGCTAGACAAGTATCTACTTGTCACAAATTTTTGACAATTATCCGGATAGCTCAACCACAATACCACCATTACAAGGAAAAAGACAAAAAGATCCATTCTGGGTCTCAAAATCCTTGCCCGACGTAAATGTAATTCTCTTTGAATTAATACAGCCTCTTTTTCTATGGGATCCTCCAAAAAAGGACAAGCTATTCTCGTAACTTTCTTCTCCGTTTGTGTCCGAAATGTGGGCACTGAATGACTAAGGCTATGGCGAGAAATACCGCTTCGTCTTTAAAAAAGGGGAGGAGACCAACTGAAACTCTGAGTTTAGAGAATAAAACCTGCTCCCGACCAGGTTAGTTTCACAGCACAAGTTACCACGGTAACTGACTCTCAGTAATAGTTACCTCTCTTTCAGAAACAGGCTTGAGTTACCCTGCTTTCCCGAGTTTGACAAACCTGCTTTTTGAAACGGAAAACCCAGAGTTTCCCTTATCTCAGGGTTAAGAAACTCTTAGTTTTCACTTAACCTCCTTTGTGAAATAGGCCCCTGAAGTGAACAAACAATAAACAAATAAGACTTTACTTAACTTGACTTGGCATAAAAAAAAAGAACTCGCTAACAGAGGTTTCAGAGACAATACTCCATGAGACAATGTCAACATGAGTGCTATAAATACCAAACAATAAGGGTCACATGACAAACCAACCAATGATGAACAAGACATAATAACCAAATAGCCAACCAGGGCCACGTTCAAGCTAAAACGGGTGCACACAGTTTTTCTATGGTTTCCGGGTTGAACAACATGATTAATGTAACTTAAAAATACTCTGCAGATTTATTAAAGCTATCAAGTCACTAAGAAAGGGGATGATGGTGCTTTGCCAGGTACGAGTAAAACTAGTGTGGATTTATAGAGTTTAGATGTAAAGGGATGAATGTAGTTGATAGACAGAAGTGGTTACTAGTGATGAGATCTAGTATATATGTTGTTTTGGCAGGAATGGACGTAGAAAAGGGAGAAAAATGTGTACAGCTGAAACCACAGCATCTAGTGAAAAACATATGAAACTTCCTAAAAGAAAAAAGAGAGAGAATGCAGTAATACTGTAAATGATGATACACAGGTTGCACAGAAAAGGGGAGTTTCAAAATGCCTCAAAAAAGAAAAAATGGTGACTCGGTAGTACCCGGTACTTTACCTGCTTGTTATCACTACTGTTCATATGAGGGAATTTCTGGGCGACAGTCATCATTATAAAGGGCCCCTACGTTCATTAGCAATCCACGTTTACCTATGGAACCATCCCAGTTTGTGATGGATGCCCACTCTTTATAAACGTCTTGCAGGACAACGGCGCAAAAAAGCAAGCAACTGTAATGACCAACCCACCCCTGACTCGGCATAATCAGAGACTCAAGAAGCTCTGGAGTTCGAGAGGTGAATAGGAGTTCTGGATGGCAGCTTCCAATTGGCATTGTGGCAGAATAACCCATTTAACTGTGTCTTTAAAGCCCCTGTCCGCTATGCCACTTGAACCTTGTCAGTGAAACAACATCTCGGTCCCAGTAATAGGTTATAAAAAATAATTCACACATAAGTCTAAAGTATCACCATTAAGATGGTTTCAGTTTATTTAACAATTACTCATAAGCAATACATAAAAAATAACATTGAATAAGCCTTCACCTGGCAATTACGGCAATAGCCTAACACAAACATCACTATTTTATAATGTAGGAAAGGATTACATCATCTCATAATTTCTCCTAACTACATGATGGTGAGTGTGATTTCACCAAATACAAAATGTACCTGGATCAACATTCTTGTTGATTCTTGAACATTCCAATCAACCAATCAGATCTGAGGGATACTTTTTTTCAGGAAATATCTGGTTTAGGCTTATGATCAGGGTGAGGTAATTTCCCACTGATTTTAGGAATACATTTTTGGGTAGAGTTAGGTTTAGGGGTATGGATTTGGGATAAGTGTATATTTTTGGACATTATTTTTAATCCAGGGTCATGTCTTGGCAAAATCACGGCGAGGAGAACTTACTGGATGTGCAAGAGTATATGCCCATATAAGGACAACACTTTACCACACTAAGCTTATAGCTTTTGTTAGTAAAAGCAAAATTAGTAAACAGAAGCTTCTCCTTAAGTTTCAAGGAAAGCAGAGCTGAGTTCCTCTGCTGGCCCCTCGATGCACTTCCTCTGTGCTATTCTTAGCCCTGTTAGCAGAAACAAAGCAAACTTAAACCTGCTGTGAATGTCTTTAATAGCAAAAGTACAATTAAAAGCGCATAACCATACAAAGCTTTTATGTAATATAAAGCTGCTTATCCAAATAAAAGATAAAATATCATTTTCAAAAGGTCAATTAGTTTTTTGGAACTGGCGTTGATCGCTTGTATTTCCAAGCCTTTAACCTCGCTTGCCAACTCATCTATGTTTGATTTATACTCCTTAATCTCAGAAAACCTTGATATTCCCTAAGAACTTTTTATTCACATGTTCATAATGTCTCAGTAGGTCCATATCGGCTGACCATATTCTTTTTGCAGTCTCGGGTGTGACACATTTGCTGGGATTCCACAATCAAATCGTCAAAAGCAGTTTCCAGATTATGTGTTCCATTTATTGTCCTTATATGTGGGGATTGTCCAGTAAATTGAGCATCTTCATTCACAACTAGGAAACACAGAAGCTCCGTAATAAAAGGAGAGCGATAAACGCAGACAATATTGAGTGATAGTGAATGGCCTGAGTGGGTGTTAAATAGCGCATATGTTTGTCATTTGTTACAGCTGGTGAGTCCAATCAGTGCAATGGATGATGGGCAATGCAGTAACAGTCTATAAAGTCTGAGAGTCCATGTGGTGGATAATGTCCTCTTGTGGTGAACAAACAGAAGTTCAT
>JAUCNO010002165.1:0-13748 GCA_032353835.1 Enteromius viviparus
TAGGTTTAGGTGTAGGGTCAGTGTAGGGCAATACCACATACAGTCTGTACAGTAGAAACACCATTGCGCCTATGGAGGTGTGTGTGTGTGTGTGTGTGTGTGTGTGTGTGATGTAAATCCAACAAGTTCGTGTGTGTGTGTGTGTGTGTGTATTCCTGGTCAGCATTGTCCTGTTTTGCTGCACATATTTATAACAGAGAAGGTGAATGTTATGATCAGTGGTAGTTGCAGGTTGTCGCCATTAGATGTCATTGTGTTGCAAGTGATAGATATGGGTCACGGAAGAAGAGTTGTGGTTGATCTAAGAAATAGAATAAGCTAACTGTACACACTGAGAGCTGCCTAATTAAAAGTGCATCTTGATCCATTAACAGCTGTTTATTTATTAAGACACGAACACAACAGTGAACCTACTAAATAAGATAATAACAGAGCATTTCAGTCTAAAGACAAATCCTAGGGTTGTTCCCTAAGCCACATACCTTCTAATATCAGAGAAGAATTTAGAATACTGTATCATTGCTCTCAGACTGTTGCTCTCCCTCGTGTTGTCCAGCAGGTGGAGATCTGTTCATGTGTTTTACCAGAAGATCAAGAGGTTTGAGCTGCTTTATGGATCTGTCATGACCTTCTGTGTCTGTCTTCACCACACTATGAGTGCCCTTGGGATTATGTTTTTTTAACTTGATGCTACTCAGACTTTTTGATGTGGAACTTTAAACCCCCGCATAACATTACATTTACGTCATTCATTTGGGAGATGTTTTCATCCCAAGCAACTTACAGTGGAGGAATACAATAAACGTGAAGTGTCTGTTATAATCGTCATGAAAAATAATAAATGCTTGTATAGAAAGGGATAATGAGTAATAAGGGAACAGAAAAAGTGAAGGCCACAAGCAGCTGCTTATTAACCGAG
Source organism: Enteromius viviparus (assembly GCA_032353835.1). Lineage (NCBI taxonomy): Eukaryota > Metazoa > Chordata > Actinopteri > Cypriniformes > Cyprinidae > Enteromius > Enteromius viviparus. The sequence goes on from JAUCNO010002165.1 coordinate 920, forward strand.
CACGATTATGAAGCTCAGTCTTTGTCTGAAGATGAGTCAATGATGTTCTAGATGTCTACAGGCAGTCTAAGATGTGAGCAGCTAGGTTGAAATGAGAGATAGAGATGTCATTAGCATAGCAATGAGAGAAAAAAAACCCTTGTGTCTGATGGATTGGTCCCAGTGATGCAGTGTGTGTTGAGAAGAGGAGTGGTCCAAGAACCGATCCCTGAGGAACCCCAGTGACCAGATCATGTGATTTGAATAAAGCTTTCTTTGATTGACGGTAATCAGCCGATGTCTGTTACAGTAACTCTAGCTTCATAAAGAGGAATTTGTGTGTGTTTTATATTGGCAGGTTATTCAACTTCAGAGGATAAATCTTTGTCTCTAACACTAATAAAAGTGTCAATTTTTTATATTTTCTGTTTCCTTTTAATTTCATGTAAAAATCCAGTAATTTTGTTGTGTTGTGTCATTTTTACAGATTTTACAATCATTTGGTGTCATTCTTCAAAACTTAAGACACATAACTCAAAACAGTCATTACAGGCAACGTTATGCAATCTTCAAAACTTTGCATGTTACAGTCACACAATAATTGATTCAAATAACTAATTTATCATAAAATATCATATGAACATATCTATAGAGAGCATGTTCAGACACGTATCTCCACCTCGTGTGTCTTTTAATGTTCAAAAAGCAACAACAGCGTTTGATAAGCTAGTTTTTCTGGGACAGACACAAACCCATCCTCACGAAACAAGCATCTGTTCACAGCAATCACCAGAGTAGATCAAACTGCATCTATCGTCTGGAACTCATTCTCTTTGTCAAAAAACAACATTTACTTGATTAACATATTCAGCAGCTGAACTGAATGCTCAGCACTATTAACCCTTTCCTATTTTGAATATCGGAACATCAAAATGATGATCAGACCCTTCTACTTACAAAAAATACATATATATATATACTGTATATATATATATATATATATATACTAGCTTCAAGCTTCTTTTTTATCAATAGCTGAATATAGGTAGGTTTCATTAAAAAATATGAAATCTTTATCAGGTACTCTATGGGTCATGTGCAGTAGTACAATCAAAGCAAAGATGCAGTCGATGAACTCCCAAAGCCCGCACAGTCCCGGGTGTCACGCGTACAGGAACATTATTTTCTATACAAGCTCGCTGGCTTCTGTGTTTGGGTCGAGAGTTTCTAGACTCATTCAGGAGATGCATAATAAGACCGTCTGTCAGTCGCTGGGCTGCACCGCATCCGAGATTGTCTTTGGCTCTTTCCCACAGTGCAGCTGTTTGCTGACCTTCTTGTTGGAGACAATGATGACGAGAGGACTGACGGCGGCATATAGAGACGAGAAGAAGATCCTGAGGTCTGAGACCAGCGAGGAGCCCAGCGTCTGCGGCACGGTCAGTGTATAAACCCACAGGCCGTTGTCCACTCCGTAGAAGAGCAGGTAGAGTGTGACGAGCGTGACGACCGTGAGAGCGGCGCGGCGCTCCGCGGAGGGGCCCCGTCTGGCCCCGTGGCCCCGTAGGCCCCTCGCCCGTCGGCTGTGGCGAAGCAGAAACACCAGCAGCACCAGGCTGGCCACCGCCATCAGGGCCATGGGCACCACGTCTCGCCCCACCTGCGCCGCGCCGTTAGCGTCCCGCGACAGCCTAGACGGGAAGCTCAGGAAGCAGAACTCCACGTTGATGCTGTTCTGCTGGAGACTGGAGTCGTTCCGGGCCCCGGCGGCAAACATCAGCGGCGCCACGCTCATGGAGGTGTTGACCAGCCACAGACACAGGAAGACGACGGCCAGGTTCTGGGCGAGCAGGGCTCGGGCGGAGGCCCAACGAGAGCCCGGCGGAGCCACACTCAGACACTGATACACACTCAGAACGAACGTCAGCCAGATCGACAGAGACCTGCACCCAGGACACACAACACAAAGATATTAGAACAGATTATTACCAGGTAAACACACTCCCAGACACAGCTTTTAGATCAGGAAGATTTCTCTCCTTTCATTTGATCCAAAACACAATTACAAAAATACTAGTACACTTCTGAAATGATTTAACTTTTTACTTTCAAACACTTTTTATTTGAGTTTATTTTAAAATGTAATTCATTCCTGTGACCAAAACTGACTGTTCAGCATCCTTCAGAAATCATTCCAGTATTCTGATTGGCTGCTCAAGAATCATAATGATAAAGGCATTTGTAATGTTCAAAAGATATCTGTTTCAGATAAACGCTGTTCTTATGAACTTTCTATTCATTGAAGAAACCTGAAAAAATTCTACTCAGCTTTTTTCAACTTAATGAGAAGCAAATCAGAAAATTAGAAGAATTTCTGAAGGATGATGCTAAAATACAGCTTTGAAATTGAAAACAAAGGTTACATGTGAATTTTAGATGATAAAAATGACTGCTTTTGCTGTACTTTGGATCAAATAAATGACGTCTTGGTGAGCAGAAGAGGGCCCTTCAAAAACATATACAATATTAAATCTAACATCTGTCCCTGGAGCACAGCAGCAGCAGCACCTGCACAGGTCCATGTGTTGACAATATGGGTCAAAATGATCCTTTCTTCACACGTTGCATGAACATATCATCATATGCACATCGATAGAAAGCTTTCAGATGATCTATAAATCTCAATTTTGAAAAGCTGCTCCAGGGTCACAAATAACTCAGCTTTAGACCTGGATGTGCGGTAGATGAAGATGACGGCCCTGCAGCCGCTGTCGTTGAACACGTTGTAAATGTTGAAGGTGGCCAGGACCTCCAGCAGGCAGCGGACGCCCACCACCATCAGGTTTGAGGAGGCCAGGTGCAGCACGATGGCGTCGGCGGGTGAGAGACGGCCCTCGTGAAATGCTGCCGAGATAAAAGTACAGATTATGATGACATTGCCTGGGACTCCGGCCACGGTCAGAGACAGATAGAGCAGGCCTCGGGTCACAGCGTCCGAGTTCATCTCCACCGCTGCTGCTCCTGAACAATCCTTCCTCAGCTTTATAGCCTGGCTCGGGCCGTCGGGACGTTCGTGTGCGGGACGCTCCACTGACTCCAGACCTGAGCTCAATTATCTGAATGATGTGCAGCTGACTGATTCTGAGTAAAGCTCAGTCCAAGCACTGAACATTATCAGATTGAAGAACAGGGCGTCAGTAATGTATAATGACAAGATCAAACATGTTTTCAGTCATTACTGAATTCAGAGACGTCAATGTCTAGATCAGCTCAGTTAAAACAGTATCTCAAGCTATCCTTCCTTCTTTTCATTTGAGACTTTTTGTTAAAAACTAAACGCATGAAGAATTATAATGCAGTTTAATTTATCAACTCGACCCTGACTTTGCGTGTTTTGAACTCATTCCGGTTTAAAGACTTTTTTAATCTTCGTGACTGAACGTAACAGATTAATGAATAAGGGATGAGTTTGAGCTGTTGCTCAATAAGTCACGACTCATAAAAATGCCAAATAAAAGCATGTATCAACTGGAAACTGCGTAGTATAAAAGGTTGTCATCTGCTGGTGCGGGCCCCAGGGAATCATGGGTCGCTGATATCACAGCACACGAGGAACTCATTACACACCACAACAGAAAACAGACAAGCCCAGACCTGCCTGAAGCCTCCCAGACCTCCTCATTACAGCCATTTAATTAGCTAATTCTCTTAATGTTTTCTAACTATCTCAAGAGGGACGTTAGTAGAAAATCACACAACAGCTGCTCTCCAGAGCACAAGAAACAATACATTTTTAATACGTCTCAAGTCAATTCTAAATGGAAATAGATGGGTTACTCTCGACAAACACAAACACAAGAGTACACAAGAAAACATTGAGAAATGAGCTCTTCTAGTAATTAGGGTGCAGCTCAGGTGGACACTTGGGTCTCCTTTGTGTCTTCTGGTGGGTTTCCGGTGGCTCCCTAGGGTGCGCTCGGTGCTTTATATCCAGCCCTGGACTCCAGGAAGCCTTGGAAGTGCTGAATGGATCTGTGCGTGACCATCAAAGGCGTCTCGTTCCTCCTGCAGACGGGTCTGGGGATCCTGGCCAACGCTCTGGTGCTGCTGGCCTATGCCCACATGGCCCTGACAGAAGCTCAGCTGCAGCCGGTCGACTCCATCCTGAGCCACCTGGCCCTGGCTGACCTGCTGCTGCTGCTGACCCGGGGCGTGCCGCAGACCATGACCGTCTTCGGGATGAGGGACCTGCTGGACGACGCAGGCTGTAAGGTGGTCATCTACGTGTACCGCGTGGCCCGGGCGCTGTCCGTCTGCGTCACCTGCATGCTGAGCGTCTTCCAGGCGGTGACCGTGGCCCCGGGGCCATCCGGTCTGAAGCTCCGGCTCCCGAGGCTCGTCGTGCCCAGTTTCGCCGCGCTGTGGCTCATCAACATGGCCGTGTGCATCGCCGCCCCCTTCTTCTCCGTGGCCCCTCGGAACAGCACCGTTCCGCCCTTCACACTCAACCTGGGCTTCTGTCACGTGGACTTCCGCGATCACCTGTCGTACGTGATCAACGGGGTGGCTGTGTCGGTACGCGACTTCGCCTTCGTGGGCGCCATGCTTGGCTCCAGCGGCTACATCCTGGTGCTGCTGCACCGTCACGGCCGGGCGGTGCGGGGCCTACGGCGCTCTCAGGGCTCCATGGAGACCCGCGCGGCCAAGACGGTGGTGATGCTGGTGGTGCTGTACGCCGTCTTCTTCGGCATCGATAACGTGATCTGGATCTACATGCTGACGGTGCCGCAGGTGCCTCCGGTGGTGGCTGACATGAGGGTGTTCTTCTCCTCGTGCTATGCCTCACTCAGCCCCTTCCTCATCATCTCGTCTAATAAGAAGGTCAAGGCCAGGATGGTGTGCTCCAGCTCCTCCTCGACCGACCCGGAGCGAGCTGAGGACAAGCCTGGCAAACACTGTGCTTAACACAAACTCACCTGTGTCACAGATATTAACATGAGGATATGAAAACTTCTTAAAATATCAGAGATAATCATAAACAATGATGTGATGTAGACTAGCAGTCAAAGGAGCAGAAAGACGGTTAAAGTTTCTTCTGCTCGCCAAGCCTACGTTTGTGATCCAAAGTACAGCAAATACAGTAACAATTAAAAATATTCTTTACTATAACTGCTTCTGACTGAATGTATTTAATATTGTATTAATTTTCTGCAGCGTTACTGCACTCTTTAGTGTCACTTGGTGATTCAAACATTAGCATTTATCTGAAATGAAAAGCTTGTGTAATGATGTAAACTGTACAGTTTAAAAGCTTTGAGTGTAATTTTATTTGTTTGCTTTTTTGTTTTGGGGGGTTATGGAAATTAATACTATTATTTAGCAAGTATAAAATATTTAAATTGATCAAAAGTGACAATAAAGACATTTAATGTTACAAAAGATTTCTATTTCAGATAAATTATGTTTTTCTGTACTTGTAATCATCAAAAAACTGAATAAAAAAATAATACTATGTTTAAGTATAATCTGAGCAGCAAATCAGCATATTTTACTGATTTCTGAAGGATCTTGTGAGTAATGACTCTGAAAATTCATAGTCTAATTGTCTAATTGAGTTATTTCTAATTCATTATTAGACATAGCTCAATTAATAAGCAATCTGCAGAAGTCAGGAATCAGTGTGGGTTCCAGCTCACATTGGAGTGACAGGGAATGAGTCAGTATGATAAGAAAGCTACAGAGCGATCTAGTATTGATATGGAAATTAAATACAGCAAAACTGAAATTAAGAGCATTGCTAAGGATAAACTGAGAGGAAAGTGGCAGAAGTTGTGGGACAGTGAACTAACTGGTAGACACTTGTACAACATTCAAAGGACTGTGGCAGGGTGCAGAAACTCACATAGGAACACACAGGAAGAAGATGTGAGCTCTAGAATGAGTCTAGGCCATACAGGTTTCAACCGCACTTTGTTTTTAATTTAAAAAAAAAACATTTTAATGGCAAGTGTAGTGATTGCAAGACTCAAGAAACAATAGAGCATGTGATAGAATCCTGTAATAAGTACCAGTATGAGAGACAGGAGTTACTCAGGTGCCTTGAAGCTGAGCAAAACCCCCTGAGGCTTTTAGAGCGTTATTACAGAGACTTCAGTCATCTGTTCCTTTTCCTAAGAGAAACAGGTCTACTAAGGAGAATAAAGCTGCATTATTATTATTATTATTATTATTGTGTATGTATATATATTATTTTAGAGATAGTCCAGATGCAAACTCCTTTTCACAAGGTGGCGGCAATGCACACCATTCGTTGCTTGCCAACCGCCAATTAAACTGAAGAAGAAGAACTGCTTGACTCTTATTTTGGCGCGTCTTTTGAGGACTCTTATGTTGACGGGTTGTTATTCAAGCGCGGTCTTGGCTGGTTGTGTCTGGCTTCCGGCGCGCGCACAGAAGCGACCCGGAAAACTCAAGTCGAGTTGAACTGAAGGTGAGCGCGAATTTAACGCGGTTTTCTCTTTATTACGCTTTTTCTAAAACATCGACGACTGATATGAAGCTTCTCTCGACTGAAAGAGGGTCATGTTTGGGGTTTAGAATGTCTTTACTGAGAAGAGCCGCTCACTTCCGCTTGTGTAGCCTGTTAGCTTCGCATCGACAGTTTACGACCAAAAAATATATTCAAACTTTTAAAAGCAAGAGCGTGTAAATGTACGAAATAAATACAGTTCTGAGTGCCATAATATTCATTATTTAACTGTTTAACTTATTAAACATCCGCATCTATGCCTAAAAAAGAGTGATAAGAGCTGAAATCCGTGTATAAACAGAGCAAAGCGCGTTCATTTTCACACGAAACTCTGATTGAACGCAAGACACTTTTCATTAGTTATTTAAAGTCTTCCCTGAAATGATGTTTTTAATGTTTCTGTGTTTAGCATTGTCACGAAAACACAAGAGCAGCAGGTCATTTCAGCACAAACCTCTAAAAATCTAGTTCATATAAAGATGGTAATACATAACCCAATGAAAAGGAAGCTCTTTTATGATTATGATTATGCCGTGTGTTCATGTATCTCCACGCAATCAGCTAACTGTCGTTTCAGGTCACTTTTACTAGATTTCGCTAAAAATTGCTGCAGTTTAGTGTTTTTTTTTAATTCTAATTAGTACCCTTGAACACTGTTAACTTCTGTTATATATATTTAGTTCTCATATTTACTTGAAGCTCAAATTGAATTCATGTTACTTTTTTCAATTATTATAATCTTTTTTTATTATTATTTCTTTGTCGGTAGTTTAATGTTTCACGATTAATTGTTTTTTGGGTAAATCTTATGAAAATGTGTGTCATTTCTAAAAAACGCAAACTTTGCATTATAATGATCACATTAATACAACGGAAATAAATGGTTTTTTAGTTCATTGTTTTTTAATATTTAATTGGGAAATTTCCAAAAATGCAGTAAGGACATCGTTAAAACAGTTCGAGACATCAGTGGCTCAGCGTACATTTTATGAAGCAGTAAGAATAATTTTTGTGTGTAAAGGAAAAAAAATAACGTAATTTATTCAACAATTCTTCTGCCACATTTGGAGGGTATCATGACGTTTGTGCGCACTCTTCCCAGAAAGTTGTTTACGTTCTGTATGCGCACACTAAAGACATTTATATTAGGCCTGCAAACGGATTACCAGAGACTCGCTGAGGTTTGTCCGAGAAGTTTAGAGATTTTAATCAAAGAACCAGCTTTACTGACGAGATGCACATAATATATTGTTCGATATGTATCGCCCAGCTCTTGGACTCATAATCAAAGAAATCCCAAATAGGATTCTGCCACTTTCTTCCGACTTTCGCTTCAGACATCACGCTAGCCGGCGGCGCGGACAGACTGAGGACATGTGACGTCACAGACTACGTTAGTTTTGTATACACACAAAACGGCTTTCAGCTAGTTTTCGTTTTTATTTCAGTTAACAAAAATGCTTTTTCAATTCTAGTTTTAGGTTTTTCATTCGTTTTCGTTAACTATAATAACCTTGACTTAAATTAATATGGGCTGTAAACAAAGCTCTGGATGTGATTGTTGAGCAGTAATACACATCAGTATAAAGGATGAGAGTGGTTTGTGATGAATGTAGTGTTGTCGGCGGGTGAATAACGCTGTGAAACTGTCCCGGCGTAGCGATGGCGGCGATCCGTAAGAAGCTAGTGATCGTGGGCGACGGCGCCTGCGGGAAGACCTGCCTGCTCATCGTCTTCAGCAAAGACCAGTTCCCCGAGGTCTACGTGCCCACCGTCTTCGAGAACTACGTGGCCGACATCGAGGTGGACAGCAAGCAGGTAAGCGGCGTCTGTCCGTTCGTCTGTCCAGAGCAAGCAATGCTAGTGCGGCGCTAACGCTAGCCTGTGGTGTTTCAGGTGGAGCTGGCGCTGTGGGACACGGCGGGTCAGGAGGACTACGACCGGCTGCGGCCGCTCTCTTACCCAGACACCGACGTCATCCTCATGTGCTTCTCCATCGACAGCCCCGACAGCCTGGGTGAGTCTCGCGCTAGCCGTGCTCGCGCTACCCCCGCACCCGCTGACCTCTGACCTCTCTGACCCCACAGAGAACATCCCTGAGAAGTGGACTCCGGAGGTCAAGCATTTCTGCCCCAACGTTCCCATCATCCTGGTGGGCAACAAGAAGGACCTGCGTAACGACGAACACACTCGCCGCGAGCTCTTCAAGATGAAGCAGGTGCGTAGCTGACCTTGGCTAACTGGCCGAACACGGGACTTTTATTTTGAAAGCCCATTTTCTGTATTCAGCTTTGACTAACCATAGCTTAACGTATGTGACCCTGGAGATGTTTCATTTAATAATTCCCGTTGATGTCTGGTTTGTTTGTAGAGGACAAGATACAACTATTAGAAAATTGAGAAAACCCCATTTAAATGATGTCATCGCAGACTCGTAAAAACAGTAAAATTGCCGCTCATTGTAAATGATCCAAAAGCACTCGTGTCCCTCTGAGAAACAGTGTGTGATACCTGTCTGAATCCAGGATCTGTGTTACCGGCACGCACGAGGTCCTGTGGTCATACACACGTGATAGCAGAGATGTGCTCCGCGTTAATTTGTGTTTTTGTCCTAGCTAGCCTAGACGAAGACATGCTAACTGTTTTAGAAAGGGTTTCTAATAATAGGAGTGTGCCAAAAAATCAATTCACAGAAAAATCTAGATTCTCATTTGCAACGATTCAGAATCGATCAGAAATGTCCAAGAATCGATTTAAAATATAAATAAATTCAGCTGGCTGTTCGCCTCCATTTTTGTAACTAGCCTACTGGTCTGTACATCTCATCAGTAAAGACGGTTCTTTGATTAGCACTAAATCTCCATCTCTTGTTTTTAAAATAAACGCTAGCTTATACGCAGAGCCGTAGAGAAGCTGTGCCATTGAATCACCCGCCAAACTCAACGCGGAGCTTCTCTGCGATCTACGGCTCTGTTCATTAACTGGCGCTGCATTTAAACACAGCTGACGAAGATTTAGCGCGAATCAAAGAACCGTCTTTACTGACGAGTTGCGCATAATATATCGTTTGATATATATCGCCCAGCCCTAGTCTGTACTGATGCCTCCACGCAGCCGGTTTTTGAAGGTAAGCGTGCGCGGCAAATCACTAAAACAAAGAGGAAGCAAATATAGATGAGAGGGAGATCCAGTCAGTCCCATCTTCACTTAAAGCTAAAGTTTGGCGTTATTTGGGTTTTTATCGAATGCCTGGAAGCACTGCGCTGGACATGATACACACAGTGTGCAAGCTTTGCAAAACGAAAACCAAGTACTTCGGCAGCACAACAAATGTGCGTGCTAGTATTACTAACCCTAACCCGGAGCTCAGCGACACGGAGCCAAGTCAGACCAACGCACACTGCAGAGCTTCACGAAACTCCCTGCCAACTCAGAGAGAGCAAAAACAATACTCGGTCTATCGCTTGCTTCGTCGCCAAAGAAGTGCAGTGCATCTCGAACGCACCTAATGTGTTGGGAGGGTGGGATTTAGCAAAAATAAATAAAATAAAATAGAATTAAACGTTTATTATTAATTTCCTTTTCCCCCTTTATTTTTATTATTCTGTGGTACATTTTTCTATTGTATTTTACTGATTGCATAAATGTGAATTATAGCAAACAACGAAACTAAGACATTTTTTTATTAAACGTCTCAAAATTCCAGTTCTTCACATGTTCCTCATAGATTTAGACTAAAACAAAGATAAACAGGGACATGTGAAAAAGTTCATTCATTATGTTCCTCATATTTACACATTTTGCAAATACAAAAAAAGTACAACTTTTGAATGAAGTCAAATAAATTATTATGATTGTAGATAAGTATGAGACCAGCATGCAATTAATTTAAACACTTTGAAATTGTGATGTTTTAGACAATCATTGTGAATAAAAACGAATCTTTTTGAATCGTGGCCTGAAGGAATCGAATTGAATGGTGACATGGTAAAAGACTCTCTCCCTGTGTATGATCTCTGAATCTCTCAGAGCGTTCATATTTATCAATTAGATTAGAAACGTATCGGTGCGCTTCCATAGTGGCTCCGCCCACGCACGCTTCTGATTGGCTGTAATGTTAGCTTGATTCTGAGCGGACGCACACATTTCTTGTAGCTGGAATCACGTCACGTGTAGTTAAAACAAAAACACACTCCACAATAAACACCGTATAATTATCCTTCTAGATAAAATCCCAGAAAATATCAAGATATCATTTTTTGTCAGTATCGCTCACCCCTGATTCCTGTATCATTTATATACCTTTTTAAATCAATATTATAATTAATCAATTATTTGAAATAAACTGAAATGGAAAGTTTATTATTTGTAACTCTTCTTGTTGTCTTGTATCTGAATGGTAATTACAGTACCATTTAATATAGTACTACAGACCATAAGATTTCTATTTATTTTATTTGTCGTCTTAAATTTGAGCTGCAGCCCTACAGGAACCCTGTCATGATATATTTACGGCAGGATGTTCACAAAGTATCTTAATATCCTAGTGATTTTCGTCTATAGTTGTGACCCGTGCAGTGTGTTGTTGTAGCTGTACTGTAGTAATCTGAAGGACTGTAATGAACACAGACGCTAGACGCTAGCCTCGTGAGAGTGTTGTAAAGCGCTTCGCTGTGTCCTGCAGGAGCCGGTCAAGCCGGAGGAGGGCCGAGACATGGCCAACCGCATCTGTGCCTTCGGATACATGGAGTGCTCCGCCAAGAGCAAGGACGGCGTGCGGGAGGTGTTTGAGATGGCCACCAGGGCGGCGCTGCAGGCCCGCAAGGGCAAGAAGAACAGCAAGTGCCTGCTGCTGTAGAAAGACTGCTCCTTCCCTCCCTTTTATTCCTTTTAGCTGCATCGGTTCATCTAGTGTTCAGAGTTTATGTCAGTATTTAACGTTTCTGTTTGTACGCCGCTGGATTCGCCGTGAACACACAGATATGCAACGACTTTCAGAAAGAGCAGATCAGGACCGCGGACCAGACTTGAAACGCATTCTTTTGTCTTTCACACTCAGCAGAATTTGGTATGTTTGTGTATTAAAGCCTTTATAAGACGTGTTTGCTGGTTTGTGTTTCTCCTGCTTCAAGGGTTCGAACATGACATCATAGTGAGCATTCACACACCTCTCCTAGAAAACACACACAGATCGAAGAAACCCAGTCCTGCGTGGACCATCTCATGGGCTCTTATTCTCTTACAGGGTTTCTGTCTGGTTTTCTGATAGAAATATCTGAAGGTTAATTTACTGAAGATGTGAAGTCCTGAGAAACACAACGAAGAGTTTGTGCTTCAAACCAGAACAAATATCAGTGCAGGGGCTAAACAATCATCTTCAGTCAAATCTAATCTATTTCTGAGCAGACTTTCAGAAGATCTTTTATTGGTCAGATCAATCACTAAGGTTCCTGCAGGCCCTGACGATCAAATATTACAGGTGTAACACTACTGATGAAGAACCAGCATCATTTACATCGTATAAAAATACTGTTAATATTATTGATAAATGTTTTACATAACCTTTGGCACCAATATTATTGGTTTGAAGTCAATATCTGACGGCAGGGTCTGAAAACTACCTTCACTTGAAATCATGCGTTGAATCGACTTTAATCTGTGTTTTATTGATATCTGTTCTGGAAAACAAGACTTCTGAAAGAGTAAAACAAGCTGTGTGGTAAACAGATCATTTACATTCATCATGAACATACACAAGCGTCTGGGACTCGCTCCGGAGGGGAGGAGCTCTTCTGGAGATGTCAGACCAGTCATTGGTTTTTCTTGGACGGGGCTCTGGCGTGAGCGAGGAGAAGCGGCAGGAGCGCCAGCAGCGCTATCATCCCGCCCAGCAGAGGGCGATAGAAGATCCAGCCAGCGGAGATGATGAGCAGAGACAGAGAACACGAGACACAGAGAGCGAAGATCCTGAGCCCCGCAGACACCAGCTCCCTCAGAACAGGAACCCAGTCCACTGAGGAGACAGAGAGAGAGAGAGAGTGAGTGAGTGTGTGAGTGAGAGTGAGTGAGTGAGTGAGTGAGTGTGTGTGTGTGTGTGTGTGTGAGAGAGAGAGAGAGAGAGCGAGAATGTGTGTGTGAGAGAGAGAGTGTGTGTGTGTGTGTGTGTGAGAGAGAGAGCGAGAATGTGTGTGTGTGTGAGAGAGAGAGAGTGAGTGAGTGTGTGTGTGAGAGAGAGAGAGAGTGAGTGAGTGTGTGTGTGAGAGAGAGAGTGAGTGTGTGTGTGAGAGAGAGTGAGAGTGAGTGTGTGTGTGAGAGAGAGTG
>JAUCNO010002166.1:0-13733 GCA_032353835.1 Enteromius viviparus
TGTCCTTCCCTCGCATCCTGAAGAGGTGGAGCTAAGACACGAGGAAAGGAAGCGAGGAAAGGAAACGAGGATGCACAGGTCCGACCTACTTGGGCTAAAGACCAGCAAAGGACCAGCATAAACCAGATTCAAAACATACCCAACCACCATCAGGTTTTTGCAGCAGGGTTTTCAGCTTTTCCTAAACAGTAATAGCAACCATATTCTTTTAAACATTCACATTTCTAATTCAGCAAGAAATATATCACACTTCCATTGTAGCAAGATATCACTTTTTTTTTTTTTGCAAATACCAAAACATCAAGGTCTCATAAAAGGGCTTGATGTATTTTCTTCTATTTTTTTTTGTACCACTTGCATCTATCATTTTAAATGAATACTGTTTAGAATGACTAATAAAACAGTCAGTTGTATAAGTGTGTATCTCATTTATCCTGATAAAACATGATAAATATCAATATGAAACGGTTATGCTACCATCTAGCATTTATTATGTTGAATCTGTGTTGGAATTAAAATTATACCACAGGGGGGGAAAAACTGCAAGAGAGTACCGTCAAACAGAATATTTTAATTTTTTCTCACTAAATTTGTGACACATTTGAGGAACATAATTACATACACTCTCGCTTTACATTATACTGCAACTCAAAACCATCGTATGGGCAATTTTCAAAAATCTGCCGCTCTGAATCGGAATAATTTACTGGATGCAATCTGGCTTGTGTCACATCAACTGATACATTTCTTTGGCAGAAAACACATCTTTTCCCCTTTCCTCCATCCTAAGTGCCCATTCGATCTTAGCAGTTTAAAATTGTTGAATCCAATACAAAAATAGTACAGACTGTTGTCTAGTTCAATCTAAGCTAGACGATTACATAGAATAAACGCCTTCACAGGCAAACGAACAGAACATATCGAGAGTAGCGTATTAAGATTTATGCTTGGTCGGACACACAGAAGTGTGCAGGTAGCATGGAGTCCCTCAGTACTGTACACGGTCCTCAGTCACATCAAGCAGCTCGTCCTCCTTGACCACGTCCAATGTGTTGTTTCCCAAACATATGAGGATGAAAATCACAATATCATTTGTCCATTTTGTTCAGCAGTTTAAATTGTTCATAGTCCAACAACTAGACATGACAGTCTGCTGCTTGCAATGCTGAAAAGCATTGATCTGTTTTTCAAAGTTCAAGGAAATATAAAACGTTGACTAATAAATAACACTCTTAAGTATATGATTAACACCCTGATCATAATACAACCCAGCTTCAATCTTCAAAGGTAGCAAGCATGTACAGCATCATTTAATAGAGTGATTACAGGTAAATTGGAACACTTTCTGATCATTTGTAATCATTTTTTTATAATATGATCCAAATGGCTACAATATATTAATGATGAAGCTTGAGTAGTGTCCCTTTTCACTAGTAGTCACCCTAAATACATCCTTAAATAATCATCAAATCCTCCAATACATAATAGGTTGTCAATTATATATGGTTTAATATTTATTTTTGAGATTATTTTGAGTTTTTTTACTTTTCTACCGCATGTTAAAATGTCACTATTAAAAAAAATGTTTTTAATTTTTTTTATTTTATGGATTTAACTGTAGATATTCAAAGTCAAACTGTGAAACGTGATTTTGCTATGAACAGGGAAATTACAAATCATGTGCAAACTTATTTAAATCAAAGCACTGGAGTAAATAAATAACAAAATGACCTTAAACACTATGCATTCAAATCATTAAGAAATAGATTCGATAATAATGTGTGTTATTCATAAAATCATAAAAGTGGATTTAGAATGCCATGTCACCAAAGCACAATGCTACTCTCAGGCAGGTGACAAACACAAGGCAGCTGTGTGTCGTGAACTTCAATTTAGTCATAAAAACACTTAAATAACCTCTCCCTTTAAAACTCCTCCTTTTATAGACAAACACTGCATTGATATTTCACAGTAAAAATCAGTTCAGTTTAGTTGTGTTACATTTTGCTTGTTTAATTTTTGATGCAGTGATGACTTCAGCGTCTTTTCAACACTTTCCAAAAATACAGTATCTGATGTTGTAAACAGTCACAGTCAGTTTCCAGTAGGTCCATATAAACTAAGCAAACCCATCCAAACTGTTTGATTTATAATAACCTTAATTTATAATACGCTTAATATTTTATCATGATTTTTTTCTTCTGGGACCCTTCAGAAAGAGCTTGTTTGAAGTGTTTGCTGACATTAAGAAGCATTGTCTGAGGGTATCCAAAAACGGTTTCCAGAGAGATCAAAACCTCTTATTGGTGATATCCTTGATAAAAAATAAATAAGTGTATGTCAGTGCTGCTCAGTGTTGATAGTAGTATGGTGATTCACTCTCTTTCCCCATCTTCACCGCTCCCTTTAAAACAGAGAATTTTTTAAAATAAATTAGATTCATGTTTAATTAACATGCAGATTATTACAGGAGTATCTGTAGTACAAAAAAATAAAAACAGATTTTTCTGTATGACAAATCTGTTTAAAGACAACATCATATGAAATATGAGTAAAAAAGTCCTTTTATTTCAGCTTTTGGAGTCATAAAATTAGTTTTTTATTAAATTTATAATTATATTATCGTCACTTCCCCACCATTGACAGAATGTTCTGGCAATCCATGTTTACTGTTATACATTAGGGGGCTCTATTGTGCAACTTCTGAAATAGTATACAGAATCTCTAGAAGCAAGAGAAGCATAAACAAGCAACAGAAGCATTGCTCATGCACAATTTTTTATTTATTTTTTTCAATACAATCAATACAACTAAATATTTTAGAGACCATGACAATTTCAGGGAAATGACTAAAAATGGCTTCTACTGGCTTGTAACTGCTAATAGAGAACAAGTGTATTAAAAGTACACTGCTTTAAACGTGTCTTCTCACCTCCTGCAGAATCCATATCTGAATCCGAGACATGTGTGATGGAGAAACGTGACACGTTGGATGGAGAAACGGTAAAACGTGAGACCTGTGCCACAGCTTTAGTACTGCCACTCGGTGGGCTCGGCTTTAGAGTAATGTCTGGTGGAGACCCCTTAGACGATGTGGGAAGGGGCAACAATGGGAAATCATCTTCCCATTCAAACCCTGCACCTTAGATTAAAAACAAAAAAAATGGTAAATTATAAGTGTTAATTTTCTTTTTTAAATCTGCAAACAAAACTGTTTAGGCAAAAAAATTAAGGAAAAAGCTTTACTCTCTTCTGAGATGTTTCCATCAGAAGAGTCATCGGAGGCATTGATCTTTTCCTGCTGGTTGTGTGTTTTACCCTTTGCACTCGGTTTGCTTGATTCTCCACTCAAGGGAAAACTTTGATCTGCTAGTTCTCTGGTTGGGCTTTCCTGGTTTGGTTGACATAAATTTATATTAAACTTCAAAAGTGATTCAATATATTAAATAACTGGACAATAAATACCTGGTCAAACAGAAAGACCGTGACATCGTCGAAGAAAGAAACCACTTTCTTTTTGTTCTCCATTTCGTCATACAGTGAATCACTGAGCAGTGTTGGTACCTTAAGCAGACTTCTGAGTTTGTGTGCATCACTGCAGTCACTCACAATGATAGGTACGGTCAAGATCTCGTCCTCACTTTCTTCGCTCTGTTCCTGGATACTGTAAGTGCGCAGCTCCTCATCGGACTCATCGCTATCCTCAGAGTCGCCATCTTCCTCATCTGCCTCCTCTCCATCTGTGGGCGATACCCGTCCTTCTAGTGGAGGGGGAGGAGAGCCAGAACGTGTGGAGCTTCTCTTGCGTCCTCCTTCTTCACAGTCCTTACTCCTGGATTCCAGTCTCTCATGTGTGGGGGAACTGTAACTTTCTGCTGTTTCCTGCTGAGACGCTAGTTCCTCTTCGGACAAAATGATACTGCTCACATCTTTGACTATTCCTTCTTCATTCTCATCAGTAATGACCTCTACAATATTGGTGTTTGCAACATCACCCTCAGATATAACTTGGTCCAATGACAGACCATCTTCACTACCTACTTTGAAAGACTCTTCTTGCTTTGCATCAGGATCAAGCAAAACATCTAAATTAGATACTTCAGTTTCTGATGGTACAAGTTCTGCAGAAAGATCTGAACCTACACCAAAATTTTCATAATCATCAAATTGATAATTTATGGTAGACACTTCATTATAAGGAGATAAAAGAGACACACTACTATTTGTGTCAAAACCAGACATGCCTTCATTGATCTTTGATGGAACATTTGAAGTTGTATCATGAGAGTGTTCAGGAGATTTTTCACTTTCCTTTGTAGATGGCAAAAGATATTCATCTTCATCTGCCTCCTTTTTTGGAGGAAGTAGCTCCTCTTTATCTATAATTTCCTCAGGTCCATCTTTCTGATCTTCGAGTTCATTGATGTCCTCTTCGCTTTCTTTATCTTTCCCGGCATCATAGTCAGAGAAGTAGGCTGAATCTCTGTATGGAGTTTTATCACTCAGTGCCTTCAGCTCTCCATCCTTGCTCTCAGATGTTGTCAATGCCATTACAGTATTAACATTGTCTTCTAGCTTCTCATCCTCTGCCCTTATAATCTCTTGTTCAAAGTTAGACCCAGATGTCACTTTTCCCAGGGGTTGGATGAAAACTTTTGAATCTTGGAGCTCATGGGGTTCCTTTAGGACAAACTCTGGAGATTCATTGTTTTCGGTGTCATAGCCACTGTCCACTGTCTTAGGAGAGCTTGAAGGATGAATGGAGGCAGGACTGAGTGTCTCACTGGAACATGCTGTAGATGGTATGTCAATGGAGTCCATGGAGTCTGGGGTACCAACCTGCTTTTGTAATGACTTGAATGTTGGATTGATGTAGTCAACAGTTTCCACTTCAATGGTGAAGTCACCAAAAATCCCTGAGGTTACATCAGTGATGTCATCATCACTGCAGTCATCAATGTCCACTAGACTGATACTAGAGCGTCCATGATCCACACCACTGTCTGCTGTCTTGCTTAAGTCTGACTCTGGTTCTGATTTGGGTAACTCTGCTTGGGATTTGTCCAATTGTGGAGTGATGGCAAAAATTTCACTTTTGGGATCCATCAGAGAAGCATCTTCATGCAAAGCTTTTTCTTGCATCAGGTTTGTTTCTCCTACCGCAATATCCACATACTGCTGTGAGACTTCAAACTGTTTGGCACCGTCCCTTGATGACTCTATTTTGGAAACTATATGTCCAGCAGATAAAGGTGCTTGGCCTAGATGTTGGTCTTTTCTGGGCAATGTCATGGGTTTCCCTGGAATACAGTCAATCATGAAGCAGTTCCTCACAAGGGTTCCTGTTAGAGGATCTACAAAATGTGAACTGCTCAAAGCTTGACAACATGGCACGGGATATACTTCAGCCTCTCTGGGTTCATGGCACATGTGGATATATGAGCTGCACTCTGGTGAAGGGTTTGAAGGTACATGTCTGCCATGCACCAGGCAAGTGTTGCTTTTGACTGTTGCGTCTAAGTAGTCAATCGGTTTGGTCATATGGTATGGTAGGGTTTGATCTTCTGGCCATGTATCTTCAACGTCAGTCATCGGCATAGTGTAGTGGAAATCTGCATATGAATCATTTGCTGGATTGCTGGAGGACCAGCTTCTTGCTCGCCTTTCCACAAAGATGTCTTCCTCTTCTTCAGAGTCACTGTCATCTCTTCCTACAAATATAGCACCACCTGATGCCATGTCAATACAAACTGAGTGGCTACCTGGCATAGTCTTCCTCAAAGAGCCCATCATATCATAATATCCTCCCGTAACGTTCTTTCCTATAATGGAGCCTTGAATGTTCTCCAAGTAAGGATCAGCATAGCCTGAAGGACTTTCAAGTGATGGAGAGACACCTAACGGCTCCTCCAGTTCCCCAAGTGCCTGTCTTAAGCTTCGAGACCCCCAGCTCTCTTGTGAAGGCTCTGTTGGTTCTCGTATCAGGTAGCGGTCCATGATCTTAGGAGGTGATGGTTCATAGTAGTAACCTCCATCCCTGTCTTTGTATGAGACATAGTGACCAGACTCCCATGCTCGTAGAGGGCTACCATGGCCCAAAAGAGGCTCCATAGTTAGAGACATAGCAGGACTGGTGTCGGAATCATAGGCACTGCTTTTGTGGATATCCGCTGACCAATAAATGTCTGGTTTAGCTTCAGGGGGACAGATCATACACTCCCTAGAGTCTCCACTACCTGTTAAAAAGCTTCCATTGCTGCCCCCAAACTCTGGGCTGTAAGCACACAGGGTAAAGTTCATATCAATATTGCTTTGTACTGGCTCCTCAATGCGAATGTAGTACTCATTACTCACTGATGGACTGTGAGCGCTCAGCACTGGTACCACACCAGGGGTGTGTATTTGTTTGGACTTATAGTATGAAGGAGAAACTCCTAGGGCGAGTCCTTCAACAGCACAGCCCCCCACTATTCCACTTGGAGGGTAGTAGACCTCCTGACAAAGGGGATTGCCTTGACCCAAAGTGCCTGAGGTGGATGAAGAATGGTAGTGCTGTTCAGCTCGTGCCTGCTCCCACTTGTACTCAAAGTTGAGGCCATGACTGGTTTCAGTAACTGTTAAGATGTCATCACCAGATTCTGAATGGTAGCCGTCTCCAGTCGGGAACTGCTCCAGTAGGGGGAATGAGGAAGTGGTGGATGACATAGGCATGTCGATTGCTAGTGCACTGGCTCCAAGAATATTAGCATGGCTTGTGTTTGGTCTCATGGAGTTCCAGCGTCTCTCAAAATCTTCCTCTGCCTCACTGGCTCCTTTGGCGCATAGGTAACTAAGCAGCAAATGAACTTCTTCTGCATTGGGCCTCTGATCAGGTTGAAGCCAACAGAACTGCATTACTTCATACCTGGTGATACAAAAACACACACATACACTTTTAGTGCAACTGTTACTAAAAGTTTCAAAACAAGATACATTTACTTATTCAAGATATATTGTTTATAGATGCATATTATAGACAGAGATTTGTCTATAAATAATCAAACAATTTTAAAGCAAAGACTAGCAGAAAGGGAGAAAACTGAAAGGCTCTAGCAAAATAAAAATTAAAGGCTCAAACTCTAGGTAATGGTAAAAGAGTAAGAAGAGCAATATAAAGTTTATTAGACACCCACCAGCGTTCAGAAAGAGGATACTTAAGAAGTGGCTTGGGCAGCTTCAATTGCTGGTCCTTTACAGCATAGCTGAGAACCTGTCGGTCTGAATAATGGCGGTATGGCTGATTCCCCAACTCAAACAGCTCCCAGATTGTTACACCGAGTGACCTTACGTACAGAGAAAAAAAAGTATTTAAGTATTTAACTAACAGTAATTAATCCATCAATCAGTAATGACTTGATATCTATTAGAAACTTTATTTATTTAGGTGCTCTTCCTAAAACTCTAAAACAAAGGTCTAAATTCAACATTAGATTTATGTTCTACAGATGCAAGAATGTGCTCTGTGCTGTAGCAACTTTTGAAGGTACTGACCAGATGTTGCTTTCCTTGGTTTGGTCCACCACCAGTAAGTTACCATGAACCTCATCAACCAGCTCAGGGGCAATCCAGCGTAAGGGAATCCAATTCTGGTCTGATGTCACAAAGTAGTCATCCTAGAAATTTTATGAAAGTTATTGAAATGCGCTAACCACATTTTGAATAAAAAAGGATAAAAAAATAGTAAATTATTTTAATCTAAAATTCAGGATTGTATATCAACTAAAATATATCTATAAAATATCTATGGATTTAAGTGTACACACCTTGTACTTGTTGTGCGCTAGTCCATAGTCTCCAATCTTAACTTTTATGTCTGAGGTTAGCAGGCAGTTTCTTAAAGCCAGATCACTGCAGAAAATAAACAGAGCACCAAAAATAAATAAATAAATGATAAGCACTTTCTGAAAATAGGACATGGCCTAAATGATTTTATATTGCTGGCTCAAACATAACTGGATGTCATTTACAAAACTGCAAGCCTGCATAAAATTAACATACAGTTACAATTTATGACAGATGAATTGCCAGAAATAGCTATCATTTTTCTGCATTGTGATGATGCTTTCCAAAAATAATTCTTCAGGAACCCGTTCAAAGGATCTTGGCGAGGACATGCTGAAGTTGCTTGTAGATGTGGGGTGACCCCCAGCAACAAAATCACTGATGCTGGAGTGGAGTAAAAACACTCAGGCAGCATCAGGAGATTGTTGCAGGGAGAAACCATGAGACAGGAAGCAGTCAATTCAGAAATGAACACTCATTAGCTTCATACTGTTAAATCTGATGTCAGGTTTCATTACTCGATTTGAGAATAATAAAGATGATAACTATTATAATGTTGTTTTAAATGATACAAAGTTTCTCTGGCCATAGATTTGTATATAAAATAGAATGTTGAAGTAAATCAAATGTGTTGGCTGACCTATGGGTGAAGTTGTTTTTGTGAAGGTGAAGCAGGCCTGAAGTGATCTCACACGCCATCCTTTGAAGTAGTAAGGGGTCAGGGGTCATGGAATCTGTTGCCCGGCAGCTGCGCAGGTAACCTTTAACATCACCCTGTTGACATGGAACACATAAAACACAAAGATGAGGCGTAAATTCAAATCAGTATGATTAACATCAAAAGAGTGTGCTGTCAGCCTGATTTTTCTCAGCTAACCATTGGGGGCGATATATAGCAAGATGTTGTTTCTAAGGGCTGTTTCAAAAAACAGGTAGGTAGGTAGGCAATAACAGGAGAAAAATAATACGAAATAAATAAACACTATTATGTTATGACTCTTGCAAAACACCAAAATTGTTATTGGAATGGTTTTTCTTTTCCTCACACCAGGCAAAAGTGAGAAAAATAATAGCACGTTTTCTCTTAAGATATAGCGATATGCAAAAATGAGAAAAATGTATTAATTGTTTTTCCTTAAGATATCAATAAAATGAAATAATGGACTAACCAGTGGGCAGAACTCCATGACCACTAAGTAGGGTGTAACCTCTGTGCACTGAGCGAGACATTGCACTAGAGCTGGATGCTGGAGAGACCTGCACAAACAGAGCCAAATCATCACTACAATATCCCACAATCATACTATATACTCACATTACAAATATAGTACACCCAAAATTAGAGCTTTAGAAATGTATTTCTATTGTAAAACCAAAAATAAAATGTTCAGATTTTTTGTTGTGCATAAAATAAATGGGTAACACTTACATACAGTAAGCACAGTGAGTATCTTTGTAACTGCATGTCAACTAGCAGTCATTAGAGTATTAGTAGACTGTCTGCTTAATATCTTCTAACACTTTATTTGGATCCACAACATACTATCAGAAACTTTGCAAGTATATGCCAACTTATTCTACTAACCCTAAACCTACTTAACAGTTCAATATAAGAAACAGTAGACATATTGTTGCAAACAAATGAGAACTGGTTGACATGTATTTGACACAGTAACAAATTGACTTTTAGTTAGTAGAATGTCTAAAGTGGACTATCACCAATAAAAGTCAATGGGGTCAGTGTTGTTTTGGACTCCTTTCACTTTCTTTCTTTTTTTTTCTATGTATGTTTTTCAAAATACCTTTTGTGTTTTACAGAAGAAACATAATTTTTGCAACAACCAAAGGATGAGTAATTATAAGAAAATGTTTATTTTTGAGTGAATTATGCCTTTAATGTCTAACAGTACACATTATGGAAAATTTGATCAGTTTAAGCAGCCGTATGATTTTCACATGGCTCACCTAGGAGACGTCCTAACCTATGACTTTACTTTTCAAACCTTCTT
Source organism: Enteromius viviparus (assembly GCA_032353835.1). Taxonomy (NCBI): domain Eukaryota; kingdom Metazoa; phylum Chordata; class Actinopteri; order Cypriniformes; family Cyprinidae; genus Enteromius; species Enteromius viviparus. The sequence goes on from JAUCNO010002166.1 coordinate 9,831, forward strand.
TTTTATTCTTGCAATAAAAGATGTAAGTGAAATAACGTATAATTGTTTACCGGTACGGCCGAGCCTCTTCCAGAAAGTGCATCTGGTCCTGCACACTGGCACTGGCCTTTAGTTCCTTCACCACCACCTGGGTACTGCTGAGACCAGAGTGAACCTCCCCCAACAATACCTGTGAACAACATCCCACCGACACACATATACACGAACAGACAAGGGAAAGACAACAGAAACACACACATACAGGTATGAACAGAGGGAAAATGGACAACACACACAGTTATCGACAGGGTGACACAGATAGACACAAACAGATGTGCACAAAAAGAAAATGGGTACACAGGAAGTAAGGAAGGAAGAAAATGGAAGACAGATATTCCACACAAAAAAGCCAAAAAGGTTTAAATCAAGTCCAGGAATCATGCGAAAAGATGCTCAAAAGGAAATGCAGAAAGACGAAACAACAAAAAAACAGATGAGACATCGATAAACATGCAGCCACAGAGACACAGACATACAGATGGACATACCCATTCAATGGAAAGTTGGGGTAATTGGGGTAGTGTGTGTGTTTTATGTATGTGTGTTACAAAAAGACAAAGAAGTAGAGAGAAAGAGAGAAAGAATGAGAATGAATGAGGCACAGATATTCCTGACTTTCTGGAATTCATTGCTACACAGAAATATCAAATTCTCACAACATCCAACATCAAAGCTCGAGTATTACTGAGGTAAGATATTTACACATCCTTGGGACTAAACTACGGAGCTTAATCTTTGATCCGTAACAGAAAACGCTTAGGGCGTTCATGTCTGTGAGGTGCACAAATGTACAAAACTAATAAACGGTAGACAATAAACCAACTACACTTACCTTGCCAAACCAGCCATGTCCAATCTCCTTTATATAAAGCAAACTGTGGCGGCCAAGATCTGTGGATCTCAGGAGCTGGACTAAAGGTGATTATCAGGAAATAAAAAGACAGAGACAGAACAAGACATTGATTAGCAACTGCAAAGCTTTAGAATTCTAATCTAGAAAAATGACATAACATGAATAAATATTTCTGTGGTACGGATGTTCTTTGCTTCTGAGCTGCTGTGCTCACTGTTCCAATTATTTAAAATACTGATGATATCATTTTACATTAAAAATAAAATTAGAAAAATGCACAACAGCAGCATTTTTCCTTTTACTCTCAAAGTTTCGGAGCTCTGTCTGATGAAGAAAAACACTGATGAGAAAAATACTGAACAAAAAAAACAAAAAAACAATATGAACAATATTCAACAGCTGTTCCAACACACCCTTGAGCACTGCAAGTGCATTAGGTGAAGTTTCGTTGATTTTCCTCCAACAAGACAATCATCCTCCAAATATCCTCTCCAAAAAGCAGTGAGCAAATGTGATGCTAAACGGCACAAAAACTATTTCAAGAGACTGTCTGAAGAGTTCAAAATCTTCCCGTGAACTTCCAGACTGCTTGAAAGGCATATTCTCTGAATAGCAGAAGACTGCCACAGTAGGCACGAATTTGACGAGTGATTTTCTGAACCATTCAACCTCTCGTCTGACAGATCCTTGCATATCTCTATCATCTCAAAAAGCCATAACAGTCCCTTTCTCTTTTCCCCTCATCTCATCGTGCCCACAAACAGACAGTTTATTGTCAGTGTTTATGACATACTGTCTCACTCTCTGTCCCCTTTTTATGCAGCGGCCATATTTTACGCCAATGTGGTGTTGTAGAGGCTGCTCGTTCTGCCTGCCCCCTCTCAGGGAGCCCTCGCTGGGAAGAATCGGGCTCTTTGTCATGCGGCGGTGCTGCTTGGTACCACTGAGAGGATGGAAACACTAATGCTATTATTCCTGAGGTTTCTAGCTGAAGAATGAGCAAGTAAATGGTCGGTAAGCAAATCAAAAATGTTTGATGTTAGTGCGGGATAGGAAAGAACAAATCCGAATAAATATTATATTACAGTGGGATTACGAACAACAGTACAGAATATATAAAGAGACTGAAGATACTGTTATAAACTGCCTGGGTTTTAAATATAATTATGAATAAACTATGTGTTTATATCAACATTAGCAGTGCAAGCCAAATACAAACAGAACAGTTTTTAATATTTTACCAGTGTTGTTGTAAACTTGAAGTAAAATTATTTAAAATAAAAAAGATAAAAAAATCAATATTAGATTAAAATGTTAACTGAAATAAACAAGTTCACCCAAAAATGCAAAAAAAAAAATTCTTTGTGCAGAATTTTTTTTTCTTGTAGCTTTATTAACTTAAAATTGAACCACTGATGTCACATGGGCTTTTTAGCAATGTCCTTGTTACTTTTCTGGGCCTTGAACATTTCAGTTGCATTACTGTCTATCCAGGCTCATATTTAATAAACAATATTAATAAATATATAACAGGATATAAATAGTAGTGTAAAATAACAAAATCAATACTTGACATTTCTCTAGTACTCTACTGGAACATCCATTTTGAGCTGTGTTTTGAAACATGACAGCTGGGTTTTAGATGGCCATTAACTCATCCAAGCTGCTAGACCACCTTCCTGTTAGCTTGTCATACTAGTTTATTCTATTCAGGTTGTTTTTTACAGTTTTTCTCAGACGCTTTGGTGCATTTCTCACAACACTATTTAAATTTGCACAACAGTTAATGCATGTTTCAAAACAATTAGTATGAAGAAAACCATCTTGATGACACTTTCATTGACATGAACATTTGCTTTTGAGGAATGAGCTATCCATTTTGAGCAAATGACATGGTTTTTCGGTTATCAAAAAGTCTATATTTTGGTGACACTTCCTGAAAATGCTCAAGACAGCACTATATACTATTTACACAGCCATTTGAAAACTACAGTAAAGTTAGACATTCCTGTATGTAGTGAGGTATCTAAATACAAGACACCGAATATGTATTTTTCAAATTTTTTTACTGCATATGCTCTTTGCAATTCTAATTTTCAAATTTGCTTTGCTATATGCTTGACAGATATAGACTAGTTCAACATTTTTGTATGTAATGACTCAATCAATGAAATGAGGACTAATTTGTTTTATATGAAATGACTATTTAGCATTCACAAGTTTAATTAATTTTGCAATTTGTTGGAAGGAATGAGAAACTGCTACTATGATGTGTACACATGACAAATAGTTTTGAGAAATGCATTAACTGTAGTGCAAATGTAAGTACTGTTGTGAGAAATGCAACAAAGCGACTGAGAAAAACTGTAAACATGGTCTGTGTCATGAGTGCCACTCATCCGCATTCACCTCACCTCCGTTGGACTCCAATTCCCAACATGCATTGCACTCTCACACCTGTTAACATTCTGTAATCATAACCTTCAGCTGCACTCATCACCCCACCCCTTCATCCACACTATTTCACTGCCACATTGATGCTCAAACAAACGCAAAGTATTGATTTGCTCAGGGGCCTGTACCATGAAGGCAGATTAGCTGGCTAGCCAGGTAAGTTTAGGATTAGTTTGCACCAATCCTGGGTTTCAGGTATGAAATTGGTTTGGCTTTTAGCAGTGTTCATCGCTATAGTAACTTACGCTACAATGCTAACCTGCTAACAATGCTGCCTGTCTCGCACACCCTCTTGCTTTGTATATTTGACCACGTCTTTTTCTAGCCTACTTTGTTCCTGTCTGCCAGTGATTTTGACCAAGCCTGCTGACCATTCAATAAAGTCTTTGCATACGGATCCGAACGCTAATGCCACATTTCTGTCAGAATGGGCAGAGGTCAAAAACACCAAAACAAAACATGGGAAAGATCGCCCGAGCAACCCAGGTGAAAAAGACGTAGTATTTAATGCATTTAAAATATACTTGAAATTCAACTAGTATGTTTTTAATACATTT
>JAUCNO010002167.1:0-13713 GCA_032353835.1 Enteromius viviparus
TTTTTTTTCTAACACTTTACGTCAATAATACTGTTTTTCTATCATGGTAAAGGGTAGGTGTTAGGGTTGGGGTAGGTTTAGACTTTAAATAAACACAATCTAATCGCTAAAATAATTATTAAATTTTATGTTTTATGTGCAGCCGGCCCCTACTGACCCATATGAATGGACTGATAACGGCCCATTCAAATCGCGTGATAACATCCGAATCGGCTGCGATTTTGTATGATTTTTGCAACAGTAAAGTTTAGGAGCAGAGTAAGGTGTGGTCCTTCATATAAATCCCTACGAAATCGTCGCTTCGTAAAATACATATGATTTTTCACAAATCATAAGAATTCAAACGAGTTAGGTCATACGAATTCTTACGAATTATCCACGTTGTCAAACAGTATACGTAAATTGCTGTGAGATACGGTTGGAAAGGAGCATCATGAAAACACTCACACATGCCTTAGCGCAGTGGATAAGAGACTGAACTTTCTCTCCCCAGTCCTGCATGGAGCTACAACATGGTTGAGGCCTGATGGGAAGGCCATTGTTTGTTTATCTACTGTTTTATGGAATACCTAGTGACAGGAAGTTCTTAAAACAGCAGCAGTTACTATTTATATAGTGTCCCTTTTGGAGTAAATACCCACTAAAATCACCTCCTCCCCCTCAACCGCACACAGACCCCACGGGACACCCCAGCACAGGAATGCACCCATTCACAAGCCGGTGGCCATCTTGAAGGCCTTGAAGGCACTTCCTGTTACCATGACAACACCCAGCCGTCTCCGTCGGGTGTGAATGAAAGCCGATAAGCGCTCTCTCTGAGTGTGTGAGCAGTAATCCCACTCATCCAGCTCATTTTTTAAAATCTGTTCAGGCCATTCAGAGTCACAACCACGACGGCATTTAGCCGTGTCTGCCTCCTTTATGTCTTTTATTAGTTTGCAGTTCGTCGGCTGCCTGACAGCTAGTAACCGATGTCATCTAATTACTTGGCTCTCTCTGTGCGCCCTTCCAATCCACCCTCAGGTTAGGTTCATACAGAGATCATGAGCAGGTATGTGTAGCGGGGGTGTTATGGAGTGTCATCAGCTGACGGATGTGATGAAAAGAAGGCAGTACTTCAGTTTGAGGGATTAGTGGTTCAATTAGAAGCAGGAGTGTCTGAAATCCAGCATTAGCATATGTGTGTGTGGGTGTTTGCCTATGTGATGTGTGCTCTAACCAGTCAATTACTTGCTTTTTGCAAATGAATGAGGATTTCAGAGGTTTTAAGAAGAGTTTATTATCAGTACTGGTGTGAAAGAGAGTTTGAATGACAGTCTGTGTGTGTGTGATCTAACTCTAATTTGCCGTAAAAATACAGTAGGGCCAGGTAATTGTATGCATTACTGTATTACTGTTTAAAGGTTGGGGGTACGTATGATTTTTAAATATAAATGTTTTTGAAATAAGTCTCTTATGCTCAACAAGGCTGCATTATTTGATCAAAAACACAGTAAAAACAAATATATTTTAATATGTAATTTTAATGTGATGGCAAACAGTTAAGTCACATCCAGGAGTTTAAACGGGATTTAAAAGGAATCCTTTACACAATATCCATCTAAATAAATACATTTTAAAACTTTTACTTTTGTCAAATGTATTTTTTTTTGCAGTGTGTGTATGTGTATATATACTCCTTCCTGTCTCACTTACAGCAGCACATGTGTACTTCCATGTGTGTATCTCTGCATGTTCTCTCACACATGTATCCGTGTGAGTGAGTGTGTTGCGATGTTCTCAGCCGCCCGGCGCTATAAATCAGCAGAGAGGCCGACACTGCAAGACTGAAGGAGACTTTACTGCACCCTGTGACTGATGACTCTCTTTACCTGCTTCCTTCCCCTCTTTTTCCCTTGTTTCACATTCACTCACTCCATCACAGATGAGCCCTGCATGTTGTGTCATCACTTTCCAGCTTATCTTTAATGATACCCTGTCTACAATATCCATGCAATGTTCTCCCGAGAGGAAAAGACAGCAAAAAATGTAAAGCTGCCCCATGGTTGTATATGTTACACAGCTGCATTCTGGGAACATCCTGATCAGGCAAGAATATGGCTGTCGTTAAAGTTAAAGCTAAAGCATATGCATTACATGTGTCCTTCACACAGAAGGCAATCCAAGAATGCGATGCAACAAGTTCAGTGAAGTAAATAAAGAAATCCAAGATGGTGGACCAGCATACTCTCATGGTAGTTTGGGACTATTTTGCCTTTTTGGCAAATTGGTGGCTAATTTATATAAACTTGTACTTTATTTTAAGCTATACATTTTCCACTAAAGTTAAGTTTGGATGGACCAAATGCTTGCCTGTAGAAAAAAACAGGATATGTTTTAAAGCTGGGATGCTGGTTTAAATTGGTTCATGCTGGTCCTTTGCATATGGCCAGCAAAAAGACCAGCTTAAACCCAATTTAAACCACAAAAGGACCAGCATTAACCAGCATCCCAGTTTTCAAAACCTACCTTACCAGCATATGCTGGTTTTTCAGGAGGGTTACATAAAAAAAAAAGAACTGTATTTCCTGTATGAATCACACCACAAATCGCCTCCTCATAAAACAGTCCTGCTTCCTCATGAGATTGGGTTGGGTGAACTTATTGATTATAAGCTATCTGATCTTCTGTTCAGAAAACTATTTGTAAACCTGGATGAGTTTCGATAAAATACTGTATAGATTTGTGCATCTAAAAAATGTTTTTACCCAATATTTATGTGTATATGGGTATTAAAGGATGTGTCATTAGCTTAGCAACATGCTAACGTCAAACTCAATTGAAATAAGTTATGACTTCTCCTGTTAAGAAAACATGAATGAGTTTTGACAAAATTTAGGTCTGTGTACATAAAAATGTAATATTTTACCCAATATTTATATGTATATCGGTGTAAGAGGATGTGTCATTAGCAACATGTTAACGCCAAACTCAATTGAAATCAATTATGACTTTAGTCTCTTGTCTTGTCTTATTTGTGTAGAGCAAAAGTTTCTACTATAGATTCACTGAGCTTATTGCAGTGCATTCTGGGATTGCCTTTTCCCTGAAGGGTATATATAAATCCCTAGGAAAAAAACAGGTCTCTTGTAGTTTAGGCTTACTTACAGTAGAATAGCTTTTGCACCTATCAGAAGTGCACCTATATTGCCTTAAATCTGATGCTTTCTAGATTTTTAAACAGAACTATCACCATTTTTTACAAAGCAGAGTTGTTTTTGCCCTGAACAAGATAGGATGAAGGGAGTAAATAAGTCGAGCATTCTGCAAACTCTCCACGGAAACAAGTGGGCTTCTGAGTGTGTGTATTTGTATGAATGACTTATGTTTGAGGCTGAAAGAATGCATGTGAGTATGTGTGTGAGAAAGAACAGAGTGCAGAGAGATGAGTGAATAAGTGAGATGTAACATACTGATGAAATTCCCAGAGAGGCCAGAATGGATAATACAATTTCGGCACAGTGATGCACAAACCAGATGGGTGGGGGGTGGCGGTCGTGGTGTTCCAATCTTTCTCACTCTCTCACACATACACACACACACACCTGTCTGAGTTAAGAGATACATGGCCTTTCTGAAGGATATTGGTTAAGTGTGTTGTTCAACAGTAAAGGCAGTTTCTTTACGGACTGCAACTTTCACAAAATGGGTTTTATATTTAATGTTTTAATGGGTTTAAAGAACTTAATAATTGAGCATTACATATATTATATGATATTGCAAATATTAATTGGGTTTATACTAATTGGAACAATTAAAAACATCTTATAAAATATATTATATAAAAGCATCATTTGTATTTTTTATTTTTAACTATTTAATTAATTATATTAACAATTTAGTATTATAGTTTTTTTTCCATTTTGCATTTTGTAAATTGTACATTTTAATAATATAGTTTAAGCCAACATGAAATTGACTTTAATGCACTTTTCTGCTTTGTTTTTTCTATTTGTATTAATTTTTTAATCAAAAGTGTGTGCCTATTTCCTCTCCTTTGACCACCTAGTGACCAATTTTAATGATCCGATCAATTTCCCATGATAAAATCACAAAAATCCTGTTTCACAATACAAAACACTTAACACTGGTTAGCAACTTTACTGCTGCTGCAACATTGCACTGTTTTCTGTTAGGAATTATAAAGTTTATTCTAATCTACAATGTATATTCAAAGTAACTGTCTTTATATTTCTGTTTGAAATTAATAAAAAATGAATTCCACACCCGTACAGTAGGATGAGTTCAGGATTTAATAAGCTAACCTTTGACATAAGAACGCACATTCCTGTGTGAGGTTGAGGATTGTCCCAGGATTGATTTAGCTGTGTACTCTGACCTCTGACCTCTGAGTCTAACCCACAGCCCTGATGGCACTCCTGCTATCTCTAATGACCTTTTGATAGTGGGAGAGGTGGAGAGACAGTGGAGCATCACGGCCCCCGCTGGAAAAGTCAACACTACCCTGTGTTGCGTTGCAGCTCGTAAACACTCTGTTGACAGTGATCAGATCCTGATTATCCCGGGACAAGGCAAACAATAAACAGGATCAAGGGGTGGGCACCTTAGAGAAGGGGCATGAGGGGGATTTCTGATACAGTGGCTAATTTTAAAGTACCTTTTCTAAGATTTTATTTTTGGGGGCTATTTGTGTTTTCCTTTTCAACTAGCCACAAAATCACAAAAGAAATTTCTAGGTTCACTCCTAAATTTAAAAAAACAAAAAAAAAAGCTAAAAAAAAACAATATTCATAACAATAATAGTGATTTATAGACTTATATTAATGCAGTACAATGAGTTTTAAAAATTAAATATTAAATATTAAAATCACATACAGTTTCATAAAAGCAATGCTGTACTAAATACAATCATACAAATTAAAACATCATGCACTACATATTTATTTAGTTAAAAATGTATTTAGTTAATGTGATTTTAAAATAAGACAAACCAATGAGTAAGATAATATATTTTAAATGATACTTTATTAATTTTTATGCATTATCATAATGAATATAAGATCCTGTTGCAATGTGGCAATGAAAACTGGAAGAAAAATATTAAAAATTAAAGGAAGGTCCTAAAAGGTACCAGGTAGGCTACATTTCTATATTTTAATAGTAAATAAAATTCCTTTATTTTGATTCTGAAGTTCTTATTTGCATATATGGTTTAAAAAGTCCTAGCTAAAGTGGAATCATAAAATAAATGCTTTTTCAGAAGCACACAGGCATGGCCATCAGAACAGTTTCTCATTCTGAACTGACATTTTGGTATGAGAAACAGAGACTGCCGGGCCAGGGAGGAATCTGTGTAGCCGCTTCACTTCCCAGCATGGCTTCGGCCTCTCTAAGTCTCTCACTGCTTTGCCTGACCCCCTCCAAACGCTTTTGTATGAAGACCCCTGCTCCCTGTGGACTGCCCGCTTTCTGGCCTTTCACATGAGACTGTGTCAAATTATTCCCCTCAAACCCCCCCCCCCCCCCCACAGCCCACCACACAGTAGCTCTCTCCTTCTCACGTGCACACACACACTCCCACTGGCCCAAAACACAAAGCCAGAGGAAAGCAGGGCAAAACAGAGGTAATGAACTAGAGCGAGAAAGATCTCCGGGCCGAACAGAGAGATGTTTCATACATGACCTGTGTGTGAAGAGGTCTACGCCTTCTCTCCTGGAGTCTGGTTCTTGTGAACACCTTTGATTTCAGTCCAGGACCTGGTGAGTCCATGCAGCCCAACACAGAGGCCTTCAGATCCAGCGCAGGGCTCACAGATAGCCTGCTGCTCTTGGCTTGGGCTGAGCTTTTCTCCCTGACAAAATCCCATTCAAGAAGGTGAAAGCTCTGTGCAGAGGTGCAGAGAGATGAGAGGAATAGGACTGTTGGGCCAAAGGCTAATAACATGGGCCGGGAAAAAGTTCCAACCGGATGGAGAACCATATTGTGTGAGGATAATTAAAAATAGATATACTGAATCATGTTGCTGGTTGCTTTGGGATGGCTATGGTGTTTTAGCATTAATGCTTACTGGCAGTTATTGAATGCAATCATTTCTTTACACTAGACAAATGTGTGTAATACTTACATTTTTTATTTATTTATTTTTTGTAAGAAGCCTCTTATGCTCAGCAAAAACAATAAAATTGTCAAATTTTACGCTACTGCAGTCTATATTGCGATGAAAAAAAAAAAAACTAAATAACTTCTTATCTAAATAACAATCTTACAATTATTAAATGTAATTATTTGAATTCAATTCTAGCTCCTGTGCTTCAGATCTGATAATAATTTTGCTCTTTGTGTGGTTGTCAGCTACTGTGAATGTCTTATTTACTTTCTGCTTTGACAATAAGAATAATATCACTGTCTGGTATCAGCAGCAAACACTTCAGTGATTCATGGAGATGATTAATTGTAAATTGTAATAATTTGAGTTCATTGTAATTATGGGGATTTAGCTTTTCATTCATTATCACCAATTGTAGAATGATACGTGAATATGAATGAATATGTGGAATAATTAAGATTTTTAATGCTTTTGGAAGAAGTTTCATATGCTTAAAACAAGTCTTTAGTGTTATATGACTTTTCACCACATTCATTTTACAATTTATAAAATGCATTACCATTCAGGTTAAAAAGAAATCTAGTATAATATTCTATGTGTGGATTGATCTGGTCGTCCCTAAAAATAACACTCCACACCCACAGCATGGGATGAGTTACGTGCAAAATTTAATACTGTTTAATAACCAGCCATAGATATGAGCCATAACAAAAGTGATGCAACCATCACTAAAAAGTAAAAAAAAAAGCTTATTGCACAATATTTCAGTATTGATAACAGCTGTAAATCTGTTTCGCATGAAAATCAAAAGGGAGAAAAGTGGGGCGCCAAGGGCATGTTGGCATGTCCAGCTCTTCTCAAGCAAAATAGAAAGCAGCAGTTGTCAGATAAGAGGTCCTCTACGCTCCAACAGCTCTCTCTCTCTCACTCTCTCTCTCTCTCTCTGCTGTCAGGAATCTATAGGTTCTTCGGCTTGGCTGAGAACACAAATGCATGTTTCTCTGCAGACTTTGGAGAAATTGAATCACACCTTCCACTGGAATGGGCTGTAAGAAAGGCAGGCAGCACCTGCTGTCCACTGGTCCGGGTGGGCCGTCCCATCACAGATCTTTTCCAGTGATCAAATGCGCAAAGATGATTATGTTATTTACACATGCCTATACACAGAACAGATGACTGTTTCACACTCAAGCTCAGGCATCCAGCCATTCCCTCCACACCTGAACTTCTCTTCACACACACCCTCATCTCACAAAGTGCTAAGGAAATAGTCCCAGCCAAACAACATAAGCTACATCCAACCAACGGTCCAGAGGCCAAAATGAACCACAGAATGTATCTACTCAAGGCACAAACAGGCGCTACAAAAGCATATGCAAAAGTAGCATTTTGCTCTCAGTCTATGAAAACCTCTGTCCTTTATTGTAACTGTCCTTGTCTGTGAACGACTGAGGAATGGGCTCTGTGCAAATATATCACATTCTTCCTGAAAACTCCTGCATGGCTGAGGATTATGGAGGCATGCAAACAGAGACACCACCTGCCAATCGCACCAACATCTGTCTCAGTAATGCTTGGTAAAAGTTCACTTTTCAATTTGGATATTTGTACAAATGTTTCTTGTTAATGCCTGTAAGGACTATTCTTATCTTCAAGATTTTTTTTTGACTTGCAGTCAAGGCCAAACACATGTTTCTAGTAAAAACTTACACTTATTGCAGTTTATTATCACAATTGCATGAATAACTGTATCACAATTTATATTGAAACTATCATTTAAATTCTAAAATACTCAGGTCTTTAATAAATACTCTTAATATATGTTGTTGCCAGTTCCTGTTAACTTAAGTAGACAAATAAATTAGGTTTCGATAAATTTATGGAGGGAAATAAAAAAACATCTTCATGAAACATGCTCTTTACTTAATATCCAAATGATATATGACATAAAAGAAACAAATCAATAATTTTGACCCATACAATGTATTATTGACTATTGCTACAAATATACCTGTGCTACTTATGAGTGATTTTGTGGTCCAGGATCACATTTTCATTTGGTTAAAAATATTACAGTAAAATAAAATAACTAAATAGTACTGAACAAAATGAAAATAAAAGTAAATGAAAATAATAACAAGCTGAGGATGTTTGGGGTTGTAGGGGTGCAGGCGGGTATGTTGGTAATGTTCATTAAGCGCGCGCGCACACACATACAGCGGCAGTAGGGCAACCCCCTGCATACTGAAGCTCTGCCCTGCTGCTGTAGGGCTGGAACATTCCTGCTCTGACGAGCTGCTGAGCAATATGATCCCCTCACTCTCTCTCCGTGTGTGTAGAAAAAGACAGAAGTAGTAGTAGTAGAGTGAACGTGTGCAGGGAAAAGAGAGGACAGAGTAAAACAGAGAGTACAGAGTAAAACAGTTAGACGAGTAGGGTTCACTTACTACGAACTTTACCGGGATCCGAAGATTTGAGTTACGTACTTTGACTCCGCGGCGTTCACGCGTCTGCACGTCTAGGACAGAAAGCGAGTGAAACGGCGTATCGTTACTATTTTCCCCCGTTGTTTTGCACTTTGCGCCCGCGTCTAATGGAGGGCCCCGTGCGGATCTGCCATCAAGAGAATGTGTTTCACTGCTAGAGCGCCCGGCTGCCAGCAGCTTTTGCCCTCCTGTAAAAGGTAAGAAACTTCGGAGAGTCTTCACCCGCGGACGTGCTGCGTGAAGAGAGCCTTCCGCTGAAAAGTTCATGTGTATTCACTTGCTTTTCCTGCACTGCAGACATCATACATGAGGAGAAAGTGTAAAATGCCAAGTGTTAAAAATGACTTTTGTTTTGTTCTTGAATGCAGGTATTAGAAACAAACTCGACTTCACTGTAAACTCTCTAGATGTCAAAGTGCTATGTATCGATGCAAAGTGCCAAGTGAAAAAGTTTTGTTTGGGCAAACATAAACAATCCTTTTGCCAAAATGTAAAGAGTTTAGAAATAAAGTTTAAATTTTAGAATTAGTTGAAGAATGCCAAAGGGCGTTCAAAAGTGTGTAGAAACAAATTCTAAAGAATGGAAACAAAGTATCCTAGAGCACAAAGTAAATGCAAAATTTGAAAAGGAAGTAGAAACCATGTTTATAGTGTATAAACAAGGCTTAACAAAATTGAAAAAGAAGATTCAAAGTTTTAAAAATGATGTGAGGAAACTGAAATAAAGTGCAAATACAAATTCACAAAATCTAAGCGTGAAATATTTTGTGGTGGAATGCATGAACACTCCTTTTGTCAGAGTGTAAAGTGTGTTGAAACAAAGTATCTAGACTGAGACTGTTCAAACTGTTCCTGTGTAAAAGTAGCAGGAATAAAAAAAAAAACCTCAGTCCCATCAATGAAACCGTTTCAGTTTTCCTTGCAGTCCGAGTTGACTTTAGGTTTCTTTTTTTTCTGACAGTGACTTTAATCATATGTGTAACTGTATAAACACAACACTGATGTTCCTGTTGGCCTTCGGGGAGCTTTTAGAGTTATCTCAGTAAATATGAAAACATTAAAACAATCGGACAAATCTTTCTCTGTGACACGTTTTGTTAGGATTGTTAGTCTAGCCATAAGCTCTGGAGTCTCTTATAGAAACGTTTTGGCTGTTATATGCAAGTTTTGTAAGTAAATGAAACTTGGTGTGCGTTATCGTTTAACGTAACATGTTTTTAATTGGGGTTCCTCTGTAATATTTAAGTTGACATCCACTTTGTAATTAAAGTCTGTATTAACATGGAAAAATGGTCATTTCTTTACCACTGTTGCAGTTTGATGATAGCTATTGATGAAAATGAACCCCACAGTATGTATTAGTCAGACCCCAAACACTCGGCTCTTTGAAATGAGATACCTGTGAGACAGAATCCATGGGTTTTTTGGTTCTGCAAAATAAATAGCGCTAGATTGGAGAACAATAAATTAGAACCTTTCACGTATAATCCACAGAATGGGTTATTTAAGAGTTTTCAAATGACAAAATATTTAAAAAAAACTATTATGTAGTTGACATGATGACCGGTTTATTTTCAAGGTTTATAGATTAAAATGTATAAAATATATTCTAATTTGTTGATTAAAATGTAGGTAAGTACTGTAAAGGCGCAACAGGTTGTGCCATAATGAGTGATATTTGAATGGAATTGTTTTTAAGTATATTGCTCTGCAAGCCTTTTGAGAGGATTCTCATCACGATTTAAGGAAATGTGTATTAAACTCTCTGTAGAGTTTAAACCAACCCGAATTCATATTACATGTCTTGTAATAGCAACAGTGTACTTCAGAATAGATTATAAGTTTTGTATTTGATAGATCAATGTATCTTGGGTTGATTCATTTAAATGCTTTGAATTTTGTAGGCGATTTAAAAAATCGGATTGTTTATTTGCATAATGATGTTTATGATTCCGGCAGCAGATAGAGGTATGTATCTTTGTATTGTTCCTCCTGTGGGCGTAATGACTCTTTTGATGTTCTGCTTCTAAGGCGTAAATGGATGCCTACATGTGGCATGTGAGTGTCTTTTGTGTGATCAGAGAGGTTAGGACATCATGACTGCTGTGTAACAAAGCCCTCATGATTTCTGCTCGGGAGAGAAAGAGACTGAGAGATCTCAAGATACCAGCACAATAAAAGTTTGAAGAAGCGCTTTCCAGGAAAAGCAAGTGTAATGAGTGAATGTAAGCATGTGACTTCTTTTCGTTTTAATTTTTGCTACATTCACAGCTTTTTACAACCCCATGTATTTAGCTGAAAATTGCTGTGCCGTTACGCTGCGGTATTTTATGGGACGTGTGAAAGGCGTAGACAGAGGATGAGGCACTATAGGACAGCCGAGTGAACTTTTATCATCATGTCTTTATTTTTGTCCAGGCAGGAATGTTGAGCTCGGTCGCATATAATCCGACTCGTTCTCTTTCACCTGTTGGCTTTCTCTCTCTCTCTCTTTCTCTCTCATTTTTCAGAAGATCTTGTCAGAATAAAATATGGCGAGAAAGACAACTGTGCTGATGGATTAAACATATGCTTATCATCTCATCGTAATCACTACACAACAAAATCTCACTTTGCACAGTTGGAGCTGTTGAAATTGTTTCCTGTCGCTCTGGTTAGAGATAAAGCAATGTTTAGAGTTCATAACCGCAAATATATGATGTAAATATACAGCTTGAGTTGGGTTTTAAAATATATTGTGGTGGTAGAAGGTTTCGGTTTTGCTGTTTTGGCTGTGTTTTGGGTTTGTTTTCAAGTGCCATGTCACTGTGCAGTTCAGGATGTCTCTTAAAGCTTTTCCAAAGAGTAGTGTTTTAGTGTGACAAAATGCTATATTGATTTGATGTTTTATACAGAATTTCACTCAAAGCTTTAGGATACAGAGTGAGTGGATATATTAATAATTAACAATAATCAAACATTGCATGTAGCAGCAGAAATTGATTTATTATTAAGTAATGTATGTGTTTTTTGTTTTACTTTTTTTCGTTTTGTTAGTATAATGCATCTGTTAATTTGCTGTCACTGTAATTATTAATCCCTTGTTGTACAGCTGTTATAAAACATTTTGATGGTTATGCATTTCTAAAGGATAATTCCCCTGTGTAATGTCAGTGTAATTATCTACTTCTTTAGTAATTTGTGCCGTAACTAACACTACAGAGTTACACTTAACTGTAGTTTAACTGCTTTAAATTTAGTGTAGATTGTAGGGAATATATGATAACGGTGATGTTTCACAATCTCTAATATTTTTTTATCAGCTCAAAAAGAGAAAGATGAAAAGGAAAGCTTCCGCTCTTTTTCCTCCAGTAGCTTTGATCATTTACTGATAGTGTTTATTAAGCTCCCACATCTCAGAGGGGATCTCCATTTTCCGTGTGCTACTAGAATGTAATGATACCCGTATGCTTCCACTGTTTCAAACAGACTTTTATTACATAGGGGCTGCACTTAGAATCTGGTGGAGTTGACGTTCCAGAAAACATCATCCTGAATATTTAAGTCTTTCGGCCACAGGTGGGCACCTTCAGAGGACACTCTCCGAAATAAAGGTGCAAAAATAAAGTTTGTACCTAAATGGTCAATTTTGGTACCTTAAAGGTGCATATTAGCACTTACAGTGTACCCAGTTCAACCTAATAGGTATAAAAGTGTAACTTTTGAAAAGGTACTGCCCCAGTGACCGCTTTTGCACCTTTATTTCTGAGGGTGTACCCACAATCCGTTTATTTTATCCTGGAGGAGGACATGCGAGCATTTCCCATTCATTCCTACACTTCAGTCAAATAATAGCTAGTTTCTGAGGTCACTCTTTTTGCGCAACTTAGCATTTATCTTTCTAGATAAGTTGGATCGAGAAGTACTTATCTTCAATTGCTTTTGCTTCCCCGTTTTGTTTCTTTGCACGTTTGTGATCGAGCCCTCTTGGTTTCCTAATTAAATGACTTGATGACATTTTGTGATTTTAAAGTCATGACCCATCAGTGTTCCTTTGCTAATTACGAGCATTTATAAATCATTAGCAGGGCATTGGTTATCCAGTACAGACTGGAGCTAAATGCTGCAGTTCTATTTAGAGCGCTAGAATAATGTTTGGCCGTTTAGAGGGTTCTGGGTAATGATAAACACATGGGGCTGTTGAAAAGGTATGCTAAGTGGCCAATTTGAATGTAAGCATGTGTAATGATTCGGACCCAGTGATGGCCTTTCCAGTCATTTTGGTGGTCTGTCGTAGTTTGTCGCACGTTGTGGGTTGGAAACACTCCATTGGATCAATACATGGACAAGAAAAAACCCTGTCTACGATTAGTTAGGACTGCGCGGAAGTCAGTCTGGGGCGGAAGAGGCGGACGAGTTTTCATAAAAGTAGGTTGAGCAATTCAGACAAAGTTTTATGCTTTTTTTTAATTCCGTCTGTGTGTGTTTGGGCTTCGGGCAGGATAGAATGTAAATGCACATTAAAAGTGAGTGATGAATGTGTTTGAGTAGCTTTGAGCGGCAGTCGAGGCGTGTTGGCGTGGGAGACTTGAACGAAAGTTGGTGTATTTAGGGAGTCATCTTCTGCCCTGCCTCTGTTGCCCAACAGATGTTAGGCAGCTTTCTTTTTACCCCCGCCCTGGGCAGGGAGGGATGAAAGTGATTTTGTAGGTCTGTGTGGTTTGAAGGTTTATTTTGCTTGGGGCTATGATCTTTGCTCTCTGCACCATTCCAAGATTAGCCATTGGCCATAAATGGCGAGATGAAGTAATAAAGTTTCACAATATTTTTAATAAATGAAAATCTTTAAATTGTATTTTAATATTTATATATTGTGAATAAATTGTGGATATTCAATAAATCGTCTCGCTGCCATTCCTTGCAGACAGGACAGAAGTGGTCATGCGGTATGGCAAGCATACCGTCACACTGCATACGGAATCGGCCCTGTCCTGATTAGAAGAACCAACAAACAAATTTGAGGTTATTTTTAATTGGGACCATGACGTCTGATTTTGTCACGACCGGAGGAGACGCGAGGCGTGCGAGCTCAAATGCAACAGTGTTTAATAAGAATCAGAGTCAGGGTAACAAAGGTAAAT